>VMKM01001552.1:0-79315 GCA_008360985.2 Macquaria ambigua | reverse complement strand
AGGCTCTGCAGTCCAGTGCACAGAAATTCTACATTTACTCCGCCAGGTGCAGACTGTTTAAGCAGCTGATATATATATATATATATATATATATATATATATGCATCAAAATAACAATGTTAAGTTGAAACTACTTCTATTAATTTTAGGTTAAAACTTACCACTTCTCTCATCTGTCAAGCATGGGGCTAGTATCAGGTTCAGTATTTTAAGGCATAGAGAGGCAAAATTGGAATCGATTAATTGAAATAAGAATCAGTGATAGGGCTTAGATGAAAGCTACAAAAGCTAGAACTGATCACTCCAATTGGTAACAATGGAAAGAAATGCGTGGGGTTTTATATTTGACCTCAAACTATCAGGGACCCGTGGGATGACAAGGAGTGTCTTACTTACAGGTACACAGCAGAGGGATGCTACCAAATATTCGTGGTCTTGGCATGTATGGAGGCTAATTGGAAGTCTACAGTCTACAGTACATAAAAGTCCCACTACAGCCACCACACAGCAGCTACCGGGTTATTGCTAATGCTGGCATACATCTTACCAGCGAAGAACATGGGGGACTTATGGCGCAACTCTTCCATTTTCTGGGCAAACAGGGCGTTCATCTCACGCTGCAGGGTGCCTACAGCCCTCTTGCGGCTGTCGAGGACAGAACATGGTGGCAGCATAGGAGGCGACTCCAAGCTGCTCAGACTACCAAAGCTGTCAGAGCTGCTACTGTCACTGAGCAAGAGACCTTCATTTGCATTAATGTTTGTGAACGGGGCGAGTGCTAAACCACAAACAGCGCCATAATTAGGGGGTGTTGCCTGCTGCCAACGGAGGTTGGTCTTGCAGTCTGGTGTGAGGCTCAGCGCTGGTGTTACAGTGTTGGGGGAGCGTCTTCGGGGAACGCTGCAGGACCGGGTGTTCCTCTGTGATGAGTCAGGCTGAGGTCGGATGTGCTGGGCACCCAGAGTTTGCCTGGCTTTGGATCTGGGGAAGGGGATAGGTCGAAGGAGAGCCTGAGGTGAGTACTGTGCCTGGGCCTCCACGTATGACTTGGAGAGGGGAGGAGACAGCTGTGACTCTGTCTGGGCAGTGAGGGGCTGGGGCTTGGCTACGGGCTCTGGCTGAACTTGTCTCTTGGTCGAGGAGATGTGGTTACTTCTCTCCTGTCTCTCCCCATCTGCCATTTTGGACTTGCATCCCTGCCTTTCCTTAACCTGACCCTTTCTTTCAGCCTCTGGGCTCTCCTTGGAGCCGATCACACATGTGATGCAGTTGGAGGACATGCCCACCCTGCCTGAGCTGTTAAGTGCGACGCGAGCAAACACCCCTGGCTTCATGTCCAGAGGGTCATGAAAGCGGAGCCGACTGGCCCGTTTCAGAGGCTCACTCATGGGTCGTCGCTGAGCAAACAGGGGGCTCTTACCTTTACCCTCCTCAGGGTGAAAAGCCCCATTGGTGTCAGGATGGTCCCAGGGGCCCTTGGCTTGGTGGGATGCCAGTGAGTCCCCGTTGCGGTGTTGTGGTAGTGTGGGCTGGTGAGAGGTGGCAGCAGAGGCCTTGTCCCTATCCTCAGACTCTCGCTCCTCACTAGCACCCTCTGAGCTGTAGTCTTTGGTGTCGATGGCGATCTCTGGGAAGCCCTTCTTGATTTTGGGCTGGCCTTTGGTGGGTGCGCTGGCAGTGCGGCGCAGGAGGTGGGCACCGAATGGGTGCTTACGGCTGTGCTGTACAGCAGCATGGCTGTCCAGGGAAGCCTGCTTTGGGTTTCTGTGAAACAGCCCTTTTATGCCGCTGGCTGCTCTGGCCTGACAAAAACACACAACAAATCTTAATAAACCAAAATGAATAAGTCACAGAGAGGTCATACAAGAACAATATTTGCCATAATGCAGATGACACTAGTCACACTGCATTATTGCAATAATACATAGTCAGTTTTTGTACAATGAGCATGCTTAAAAAGTTACGAACAAATTCCATCAATATTGACATTTACCCAAGACATTTCCTGTAATAACATGTGTGAATGATCACTCAGTCTTTAACATGATCATTCAGCTGTAATCCATGCTGACTCGCTTTGAATTCCACTTGGATTCAAAGCCTGTTAGACATTTTCAGCACCTACACATCTGTATACAGCAGCTGTAGTCCCAGTGGTCAACTATTAGTAATGCAAACTCATGCTTGAAGCTACCTGTAAAAGTTAAACACAACCCAGGCCGTGTTTGCCTCTACAACTAAATACAGTGACTACAATGACTACTGTGTGTAGGGACTGAGAATGTCAAATTTTGGTGCTCCTTAGTGGTAGAACCACAAAAAAGACTAGAACACTGCAGTAATGAGCTAAAAGTAACATATAGCATAAAAGTACCAATTTTCATGTAGTTTGGCTTTTTTTTCTTCATACATAATAATGAAGATGCTATAATCACATAGACTTTCTGAAAATAGGAGATAAATATAATAGGAGATCATTCAAATTCATAAGAATATATTTTATTTTATTGTATAACCAATATAAAGAAGTGACTGGAAAACGATCAGCAGTAAAGCTGGCCTTCAAACTGTTTACCTATTTGTTTCATTTGTTTAATATTTAGATGAGATCAAAAATGTTACACTGTATGGATGTTTCCTGTGCCTTTAGCTGCTGCATGGTAATGGAATAAAAGACTGGGGCAAAAATGATGACAATGATGAGGACATTCAGACAATGACAGTGATGACTGTGAAACTCATTGACATATAATCTGGTAAATGGCATTGGATCAGTACACAGAAATGCCAAATCAAATGGAGCTTTAGTGGGACAAGGCATATTATATTACCTAAAACCATTGCCATTACTTGTTATGAAAAGTTTCAAACAATGTGAAAGAAGTAGATCCAAATAGTCTGACTGTTGACCACTGTGGTAAATTGCTTACTGGACATCTATCAACAGGAAAGAAACAGCACAGACAAAAAGACAAGATGATAAAGAAAAAAGTCTTTGGCTGAGTGAAAAAAAGGGGAAATGTGGGCTGAACAGAACATGACAATTATTAAGCTGCCAGGAGACGAGGCTCAATATATTGTGTCCTGCTGCTGCTGCCTGAGGTGCCTTTGGCCTGTAAAACCTTTCACTTTAAAAACAGTCCAACATTATGGGAAATACACTTGTCTTACCCAGAGGCAGATGAGAAGCTCAACATTATTGAGCTTACTCTAACTAACTAACTAACTGCAGGGTGTTCTAACAGCTTCAATGGATGCCTTTAACACATGTAATAGCAATCCATCCAATGGATAGGAAAGACAAGACATTGTGGTTTCTAAGTCAAGTATCCATCATCCAACCAGCTACAGTGGATGTTGCCAGGTATATACTCTAGGAGTGTAGGAGTGTTTCCAAAATGTCTGATTGTTCCCTTTAATTTTCATGAGACTCTGCCCTGATATCCTGGAACGTCATGATCACAAAACCAAGAACAATATTTACAGTATAGAAGAGAAATTAAAAAAGTAAGTCAGTCATCTGACAATTAACGACAGTCAGCAAAATGTCTCTACAGTGTTTTTCCAGGGGAGAAAAAAAATAGCAGACAAAACGATTAAAAAACAAGAGTAGAGGTGAAAAGAGAAATAAATGTCCTCAAAGGCATTGAAACTGAATACCCCTGCAGTGCAGTACACTGAAAAAACTCCTGAGTTCAGAGGAAAAAATGCTCTCAGCAAAAAACATCAGAGAGAAGTCACTGCAGCCTGGCAGATTTCCTGACTCACATCTCTCTGTTCTCTACCCAGCTCTTTAACTGTGTAGGTTGATGACATTGGATCTACTTGGGGGGGTCAATGAGAAAGCAGGCAGGTCAAGCCTTCATAACTCATGTGAGGCATGAGTTGGCCTTATAGTTTTTAATGCTTGCAGTTGGCTGACAAGAAGGGGGTGTGCAGGGGGGGGTATCACTTAGGTGGCAAAGAGGGTGGAGCGTGTGGCTCATGCAAGATGCCGACTGGGTCTCACTACACCTGAGTTTTGAGTAGCAGCTTCAGGGCTCCTAAAAATTTCCTGCCTCTAAATGGAGCGTTTGGAAAAAGAGGGGCCACTGAAATCACAAACAGACACAGGAAGAGAAAAAAATCAGAGAGGCGGAGGATGAAAGAGAGATAAAGTGGGTGGGGTGGGGGGTAAGAGAGAAATCACACCAGGAAGCACACATCAAATGCTGAGAAAGAGGAAGTTCAAAGTAAGGACAATGTGAACAACAGAGCGGCCATTTACAACATGGCTGGAGACAGCTGAGTACATTGAAACTAAAGGGTCAAAGGGAAAATAAAATCAAAGCTTGTGTGGTGATAGCAACGACTGCATTATTTCTGACCCAACAATAACATTTTGAAACAGAAATAACAGCAATAATACACACAGTGAATTTTTATTCTACTGAAGGATTGTTTCATCTGAAATGTATGCTGAACTGAACAGAAGTGAAGCCTATTTTCCAATAAAGGTTTCGGCATTCATATATTGTAACTGCATGAATATACTGTAGGCTACATGGCCAAAAATATGAGGACACCTAGCTGATGTTGGGCAGTAAGCTCTGGCTCACAGTTGGCATTCCAGTTCATCCCAACAGTGTTGGATGGAGCAGAGGTCAGGACTCTGCAGGCCAGTCAAGTTCTTCTACACCAAACTGGGAAAACCATTTCTTTATGGAGCTGCTTTGTGAACGGGGGCATTGCCTTGTTGAAACAGGGAAGGGACAAAGAGGACAAAGGCGTCCACATACTTTTGGCCATAAGTGAAACACATCTGAAGTAACCCTATATTGGTATTGGGTGTTTACCAAATGCCGGTTATGTCTTGGATTGTTTCTGCTGTGTTTTTATTGTGCATGTTCAGTTTTGTGCCCACACTGCACACCGATTTCACAACAAAGGTAATCAATTAATCAATTTTCAGCCAGCGACAATGTCTGACCTTAATATTCCCCTTTAATTTCTTTATTTTTTGAGAATGGTCATAGGGCTGGGTATCAAACCTCAATCAGCACCAATTATCACAAACAGTCAAGTACCGAAAGCTGGTATTGAATGCTTGCTAAGATTCATACTGTGGATATTCTTTGATCAGATAGTTTCTGACTTAAATCTTAAATTCATTTTGGCAAAGTTGTTATGGGATGTAGAAAAAGGGTTGTGTAGAAAAACATTAATATTCCAATACTCCAAAAAGGCTATAGAAAGTGCCGTTTTGGTAATGGTACTGAAACTCAGATATCTTACTGGCAGTTGAATCAAAATATTTCAAATGATACCATGCCTTAAGCAGTAGCAGAGGAATTGTTTGGAAAAATGATCACCATCAGTCCTGCTGGTAAATTCATAGAAAGCCCTGCAGCCACCAGTAAACACATCACACAACTGGTCTATTGTTTGTTCCTGAACAATTCAGAATTATTTTTAGATACTTTTCATTCAGTCCATGTTGTTGCCAAGCTTTCCTTTGACTGAGGAAGCCTGCACAGCACTGATCATTTTGTGCTTTAGCATTTATCGACACTAGAGCTCAATTGATAAACTGGCTGGGCTGATGTATCAGCTAATTTTAGATTACTGCAGATAATGCCAAAGATAAGTTTGAAGTCAGTTAGAAATGGTGTCTCCATTACATAGTTTGTCCAGCAGAGAGTTTTACACTGTAAAATGTACAACTCAGTACAGTAATTATTTAAAAAACATGTTTAAGAGATCCTTATCAAAAATGTTTACATTATGTGTTTATATAAAAAAAATGGTATCAAAAATTCAATGTCGGTTGGGCTCTAATTAACACAACTCTTATTGTACTATTATTTTACACAATCAGTCTCACACAGTGGAGATAAGTTAATGTTTCCAAAAGCTGTAAATATGTAAAGCTATTTTAAAAAGCTTTCAATTGTAGAGCAAAGGTAACAGAACTTTTCATACGTTTCCAGCTGGCTTCCTCAATAGTACCTACCTTACCAGTGATGTCATTCACAGCTACATGAACAAAGATGGAAGCCTCCTCCATACCTTCCAAGTACACATGGCGATAACCTGCACACACACACACACACACACACACACACACACACACACACGACAGAGACAGCTACAATATCAGCGAGTCACACACAACAGAGCAGATGGAAATGGCTAAATAAATACCTGTTGTATCAATCAGCAGTGAAATAAACATTTTCTATGGTTGATTGCCACTGCTTCCCACTGACTCTGACTCAAGCTCCTCACCATCATCGTCAATCAGATCATTTTACTGGAAAACTATTTAGGGAGTCCATAACGTAGCACTCTTAACAAACAGGTCACTCGATAACAGGTAATCTGAATACTGTAGGTATGGTGTCCCTCAAGGCTCGATACTTAGCCCAGTACTATTCTGTCTATATGCTTCTGCTGGGTGATCAAATTTGCAGCTTCAACATAAATTTCCACTTCTACGCAGATGACACTCAGCTCTCTCTTTCCATTAATCCAAAGAGGTCTCCAACTTAGTCCTGTCTTCTAGCTGTAAGAAGCTGTATGACAAACAACTTCCTCTTGAATGTAAATCAAATACTAATCACGGAGCTAAACATAAACTTGACTCGATTTACTTCAAAATAAAAGCAGTTGGTCGCTTGTAAAGCCTGTACATGCCACTGTCATGTGGCTTCTGCTCTGAGTTCAGGTCAATACATGCTTCAGTGTTTGAGCTACAAATAAAGACAGATGTTTTTTATGCATGCTATTTTACTGTGTTTGATCATTATGAGATTTTGTGGGTTCGGTCAGTGAGCACAGGTTTTGGCTGTTCTTCACCAAGACGTATTTGGCAACCTCCGCAGAATCTGAAATTCTGCATTCTTTTGGCTGCAATTCGAGTCCTTTAATATTGGGTATCTGCCAGGACACAGCTTCCCAGAACACATTCAAGTTAATATAACCTGTCCAGTGATCCTTAGAATTGACTAGTATGGATTAAACAATTGAGATACAACATGTTAATTAATGAGCTTTAGAAGTGTTTTTTTGACTTTCAACGGAGCCAAGCTAGTTGTTTCCCCCTGCTTCCAGTCTTTATGCTAAGCTAGGCTAACCACATCCTTACTCCAGCTCTGTACTTAACACACAGACATAAGAATGATATCCATTTTCACATCTCACTCTCAAAAAGAATGCAAATGAGCATATTTGCAAAATGTTGAAGTATTCTGTTAATAAACTCTGTCATTCATCGCATGGTGCACCAAACAGTACTGGTCTCAGAATCATTCCAAAAGACTTTCTGATATTCGACAGTGTAGCACTGATCAAATTTAAAAGAAATGTATTGGATCAAGCTGCATAATATAAATAATAGTGGAGAAAGGCAACAATGCTCCATGCCTGACTTTTAGTAAACCTTCAGCTTTCCCTCTTATTTCACTTACTCTCAGCAAATTGAATTTCCATGTCCATGAAAATCATATCACCAGATCATGACAAACAAAAAGAAGGCTTTTAGAGGTCAACACAGAAACATGATCTGTGGAAGACACAGGTGAGGTGGGGTGTACCTATCAGTTCCGTCTAAAAGCAGGTGCTTCACCATGTCTTACCTGGCATCATGCTGTTGAAAGCGATGGTGCGCTGGCCGATGAAGTCCTGGCCGATGGGGTCATGATCCCACACGAGGAAACGCACGAGGGCCAGCTCCGGCATGTGGACCGTGAACACCAGAGTCTCCTCCCACATCGGGTTGAACCCTACGGGACCGTCCCGAGAGAGGTCGCAGGCAGGGGTGGAGGAGGGGGATGGAGGGGAGGGGGGCAAGGGAGGACAGAGGAAGAGGGAAAAGACAGAAGAAAAATTGAGAGAGACGGCAGGAGAAAGAGAGGAGAATAAGAAGAGAGGAGAAGTTAGGCAGATAAATAGAGAGCAGAGAAAGAGTGATAGAGACGGAGGACAGAGAGAGTGGACGGTCCAGGAGAGAGTCAGAGAGATAGCTCAGCACTCATCAATTATTCAGGGTCTGTGTGTGTGTGTGTGTGTATGTGTGTGGGCAGACTGAGAGGTGCTGCCTGTGCACGTCTCCTCATGCTGAGCTCATCAATTATAGATCAGAACCCATACAGACAGCTCAAACACACACAAGTAGAGAGTCACATTCAGCCGATGCATTGCTCTAATCAGCACATACATACATTAATCCCATGTCAAAGGCAAACCACAACAAACCACAGCTCTCCTAGTGCAAACACCAGGACATCGTGTGTGACTCAGTTTATAGGTAACAGCCCTGAGGAGCAGTCAGTAGTCTGGGACAACGAGTGTCCACAGCAAACTGGCCAGTAGTTAATGACTTATCTTAAACTAGAGTGTTAAAGCCCAGTCACAGCAGAAAGTGACTCGGTGAAATTCATCCGTGTGTCCCTGCAAAACAGGACTTCACTGATGAAGCAGGGACTACTTGCAGGGCTAGTTGACAAACTACTGTGGCTGGCGAGCTAACTGCTAATACGCTAGCCAGCTGGGAACATGATAGCGCTCGTCTGTCACAATAGCTCTCTCAGCTAGCTGGCTTGCTAACTTTCAGTCGACCACTGTCTCATAACTGAAAGCAAACCATGCCTCTGTTGTTGAGCAGAGCAAGGTCACATAAAAGTGGATGATGCAACACAGCTGATAGGATGTAATAGATTCCTCTGTTTTGCCCTTTCTGGGCGATTTGTTCCCTCAAAGGTCAGCTCTGTTGAGACAGTTTGCTATTGCTAATTACATTCTGACTAGGAAGAATTAACCATTGAGTTGTATAGAGAATCTAATTAGACATATCTACAATTTTGCCTATGCAAAATCCACTAATTACGATTAGTCAAAACTCAAATTGAAGATATCTTCAATGTAGTTTTGGCTAGTTTTAATTTTAATTTTCTTAACAAAATATATTTTTAATGTAGCACATTTAAAGTTATCTTAGTTATCTTTTTGAATATCTCAAACTAAGATATTACTAGTCAAAATTCAATTGCAGATATCTGAAACTGGAGGTATGACTATTCAAAAGTACAATGGAGATATCTTGAATTTGAGTTATTACTAGCCACGACTGCTGGCCGGTCACATCTCTGAAAATGTTCAAGTGGGAATGGTTGATGAAAAATGCATGCTGGGATACTTGTCTGACCTTATATGTACAGTATATACCTATATGGTATAAGTATAAAAAAACAATCATTGTCCAGTTCCATAAATAGCTTTATTTTGGGTGGATAATGTAATCAGTGTTGTAATAATGTTGACTGAATTATTGCCTGATTAAGGTCAAACTTTTTGTTGTGTGGTGCAGAAATAGGCTGGTGTGACAAATTAATAATCATTTATTTTCTCTGCATTATAATTAAGTCACTATTACTCAATCAAGACAGGGTATTTTCATGGCAACAGGCAGACTTCATCACAAAGTATTTGAAGTTTATGAAGACAGATGAACCTGAATAATTCACCTCTCCATCAACTCACCATTATCATCCACCACTCTGGTCTGCTCCTTGCAGCAGTCCACTGGGAGGCCAATGATCTCCACCTCCACAAAGGGATCAATGATCTGACAGACAGACGTTACACCACATTAAGGCTTCATATTAGTTAGTTCCAAGACCTTTCAATGATCACAGTCCATCACTTCATGGTTTGGCAGTTTTTTAAACTGTGGAATAATCTGATTTACACTTTAGTTTGGTTGAAAATCACCATCACCATTCAGTGAAGTTGACACAATGCTATGATCCTGTTAAAACTCTCTGTAAAACTCCCTGGTATTGCCTTTTCTAGAGAATTTATCATTGGTGGAATACTCTTACGACAGTTAACACTGTCTGAATCCCTTTTTTCAAAATGTCAATAAAAATAAAAAAAGATCAAACTCGACGCAGCAGAATCACTTGTTTCTGTTTATCAGACTTCACACAGCTCCCTCTGAAGACACTAAAGGCTTTACACTACTTGTTTCACATATGTGAAAAGTTCCCCTTTAAATTCTCTGGCTTTTCCTGTCTGCTCAAAATTCCATGATGTTCCAGGAATTCCATGACTGGTGAGAGGACTAATTCACCCGATGGATTCCTACAATACAGAGTGCATTTAATAAGTTAGCAGTGATGCACAAAGCAGTTTGGAGTAGAGTGTTCTTTATTCAACCGCTGTGATAAACTGAAAGATTCTCCAGATATATTTCATTTTTTGACATATATTTTTATTGTTTGTTTGATTACCAAAGCAAGCATAGCAAAAAGACACTACAGTTGTATGTGTGTGTGTGCGTCCTACCTCTCCTCTGTCTCCGAGCATAGAATCTTTGGGTTTGGGCAACTGTTGTCCACTGATGATCTTCAGCACCAGCTGTTTCTTCATCTGACCCGGCAGCGGGTCCTCCAGGTTGGGATTAAAGGCACCTGCAATGGGAAGAAAAGAAGAACACTATTTATTTGTGATCCTTCACTCACAAAATTAAATTGCAAATTCCAAATATAACCATTTACATTGCCAATATTGTAATCATGTTTAAAGGGCAATCAATAGTATACATCTTCCATGATTCCCTGGAATCTCAAATGTAGAGAAAGGCCTTTGCAACAACATTTAAAGCATAATAGAACGCAAACTCTTTACAAAAAAAAGATCAGTAAAATACATTTAGACAGCTCTTTCACATAATGGAGGTTTTTCATGTTTCAGCTGAAAAGTACAAATTATATTAGCTGAAATTTACAAGCTGCCCATACCACAGTATAAGTAACTATCTACTTGTGATATGGTTTAAATCAATATTACCACATAAATAATGATAAATAAGACACCATTGACAATGATATCTTATTAAAAAGAGGTAAATATCCTTTCCATATATTAGCACACTACTGTACTTTATCAGTCTTCTGATGCTCACACATAAACAAAATAAGCAGGAATACTAAACATACTGGATTTCATGCCTGACAGTGTAAAAATAAAACATATCCCAGTGGTCTCTCATATTTCTTACTAAAATGATGTGAATTAATCTTTTTTTTTTTTAATGTGCTGACCTTCACACATGCAGGCAGGCTTGAGGATGTAGCCACAGTTGCCATTGCTGTAGAATTTGGCTCTGTTGAGCTGGAGGACCCGGCCCTCTGACTGGTAGTTGAGTGCAACTGAAATCAAAGCAGTTCACTTCATTATTGTCAGCCGGCTGAATGTTTTACTTTAATGTGCTGGCTAACAAAAGAGTAAAACATCCTGAATGTCTGACCATTTGGAATACAGTGATTATGAAGCACACGGTAGGTTGGATTAAGCTCATACCAAGCTGGCAGCCGGCGCTCCAGAAGGGCTGGGGGTTGAAGTTGGAGGAGTCCACGCGGTAAGAGGAAGGGTAGATGCGGGAGAGCTGTCGCTGGTTGAAGTGGATGAAGGATGTAGCTTTCTGCTGCATCACCTGGTGGGCTTTGGTCTCACTGAGTGACGACACCTGCCAGCTGCAGTTGGCTGCCAGCGACAACATAAAGACATCTTTGTTTTCTTCATCAGGCTAAAAAACGTCCATTAAGTTCAAATTTTATCAAGTAGGGTTCAAGTTATGAAGATGTATACTGCTGATAGACAATATTTTGTGTAAATACATAATTCAAATTCAAAGCACATTCAAGACTACAGAGATCAAGTTCAAGCTGAGTGAAGAATTCGATGAGACTACTGCAGACAGGCGAAATACTAAGACCATCATCACTCTTGATCCAATGGCAAAAGAGTTTCCTTATGAATGTAACTGTTTGCAGTGATCTCTTCAAAGGTACAATGAAAATACAGTATATGAAAAATGAATAAGTAAACAAGACTAAGAATCTGATCGAGCATTTGATGCTAACTTTAAAAACTTGACAGTTTTGGATACTTTAGAGAAGTTGAGTATTCATATTTTATCTGCAGTATTAAAGGGCAGATAATCAAAGAACCACTCTCAATAAAAGGTTACCAGCAAACCCAGATATTACACTGCCCCTATTATGCAGTTAGCATTGGGTTAGCAGTGCTCATTTGTTTGAGTGAGTAAAGCTAACAACTGCAGAGAGAGAACAGAACTTTCTTACCTTGTGCCTCGATATCATAGAGACCCACAGACCGCGTGTATTTGACCAGATCAGACAGAGCTCTGGATAACTTCATGGTCTTCTTCTTTCTGTAAGGTCACAGGTTACAGAAGTACACACACACACATATATAAATTGAGTACTGTGACAGTGCTTACATACACACAACTTTCTTTTAAAGCCAAACTTTATGTTATTAAACAGTAATGTCACATTTGTTTTTGATGGATTTTAATCCTGAAATGTAGCTATGAACATCTCTCCATCATATTCATATGGTAATATGGATAAGTGCAATAAAGACAACACACGTATGTGTCTATATAACATACTGTACTGGAGAAGTGCGTGTCTGTGTGTGTGTGTAGCATACTTGCTGTGGTGCAAGGGAGCACGGGAGACGCTACTTGTACTCTCTTGGTCTGTATCTGTGTCTTCAAAGCTCGACGTCTTCTTCAGCTTGGTTGTCTTTTTCTGCAGAAGATTACGTATGTGTAAAAAAAAAAAGTGATCTCTTCTGTGGTTGAATTCATTGGTGATGCAACATACCCACCATGCCACATAATAACACATCATCCACAGTCAGGAAGTCTGGTTCACATTGCTCTTTTCTGACCAAATTAATGAGAACCGGATTGTGATTAAAAGTCAATACTGGAAACCAGTTTTTACTGACTGTGTTCTCATCACAGAACAGAGAAAGTTGGCTGGATGCACAGACTGAGGACTGAGAGCAAAGCAAAGAGAGAAGTAATAAAAAGGCCTACCTTGCGTTTAGAGAAGCTACCCATGAAAGAGCGGCCTGTACGCTTGTTGCTGCTGGGATTAGCCTCATCTGCTGTGTCCGTCCCATCCTCACTTTTACCCTGAAAGCAGAGGAGAAACTTAGCATGTTGTGTTAGGAAACATTTTCCAGATTTGTAACTGAATGCTGATTAGTTCTTCTCCTGTCAATCACCCTGACATCTTATGTTCGTGCCACATTTCAGTCATTAATTGGACTGAATTGTTGTTTTCGGGATTTGTTTGGGAGGATTTCAACAATTAAAAACTGGTTGCTCTTAGAAAGGAATCACTTCACCATAAACTGCTTTCTTTGACCTACAATATGATTGCAATGAAATGTGGAACACTCTCTTCACTTCACCGCTCAACATAAATAAAAGACAACCGAGAAGAGTCATTGAAAACATCAGCAACAGAATTCCATGAGACACTGAGGCAATAACAGAAAACATAATAAGTATGGAGGGCTAGTTTAGTTGTGGAAAGATGCAGGTGAAAGATTTTATTCCAATGTGAAAGAGTTATTTTCAGACTGATAGGCTGAGTATAGAGAGTGGGCCGGGAGAGCTGATTTAAAGAGAAATACTTCATTAGGTGCCACATTTATTGAGGGAAAGTCAACAACCACAAGCTCCACTCTCTTTCCCTGTTCTACCCTAAAATTCACAAACATATCTGTATTCAGACTTCACAGAATATACCAAATAACATTAGAATTAAACCATAAATGTACCTAAATTAATCAAATTCTAAAACCCAAACTCTATTTAAACTGAACCTAAAAAAACAACAAAAAAAGTAAGGTATAAAATAAAAGCTGTGTAATTGTTTATGGTCCAGTTGTAAATGTGTAATGGAGGGTTTCAACAGTGAGAAAAAACAAGTCATACCGGAGATGAAAATGAAGCTGGTTTGGATCGTCTTTGATAAGAAGTCTTGCAAGATATCCAAATCACTACACTTCAATATCAGATCATGAGGTAAATATAACACCTGGGCAAGCATCAAGCTTAATCCTCCAGACAACCTTCAGCCTGGCTGAATGTCTGAATGTCAAACCTAAAACTATCTACACCTCTGTGCTTTTTTGACCTGTGTTTCTTTACATTTTGGTGAATCTGCACCATGAAAATGTCACGCTGCATTAGCTGCTAGCAGTTCCTGTTCCCACTGTAACCATGGACGTACAGACTGTCAGACAGCAACATTTAAAGATATGAGGAGTGACTCTTTATATGATTCCTAAGTGGAGGAAGGGGTGCAGGTTTTTAGGCAGGTGACGGGTCAACTTAGTGGAAGGCATCTGTTCCGAGCGCAATATCTGTTTTTATCCAAATAATGTTTTCATATTCAGTTCCATCCCCAGTTTGTAGCTCTATTTGAGCAATTAGGGTTATATGTTTTCACAGGAACTTGTTGTTAACTTATACACACTGTCACAGCTAGCTCAGGGATTTGACCTATCCAGTCAAAATCCTGTTTCTGTCACCTCTACACACCTGATTACAGGAGGAAGAGTGTGGAAATGAGGAACAGTCAGTTCAATGTCTGGCTATTTATGTGTACATTAAAATGTTCTTTGTTGGTATGTTGGTTATTAGGTCAGTTCAGGAATCCCCGTCTGTGTTTACCTTGGAGCCCGTTTTGTCTGTGGGCTTCCCAGCAGGAGGGAGGGCTGCGATGGTGAAGCTGTCTGGGTCTTCTCTGTCTCGGATCTTGGACTCCTTCATCAGGTTGTCCAGCTTTTTCTTGGCCATGTTCTCCACCTGCTTCCTGTTGGCTGACGTCTGGAGGAGGAAGGAACAGTTACACAGAGAATGATGATGATGATACATGATCATACATGATACAAGAGGTGAGGGCGACTTTGGACAGTTCCTGTATGATGGGAGGAATTGCTCATTTTTCTCATTTCCCATGTCGTAAATTTGTCACGTTTTACATGCATGCTCCACAACTGACAGTATTTTATATTAGTAGGCAAGTGCATTTTATAAAATGTTTGTCTTAATGCTAATATAAGTTTACAAGTTTGTACAATTAGAAATTAATTATGTGGAACATTATGTGAGAAGAAACAAAACTTTAGCTTTCTGGATCTCCAACTTCTATCTTTTCCTTCCTAGAGTCTTTTTTCTTTCTTCTACTGTATTACCATTACTCTTCCTGTATGTTAGGTATTTCACTTAATAACAATTTTGATTATCTATTACTCATGTAAGTCAATATCAAGCTGGAATGCCAAACATTGTCTGGTTTTAGTTTCTCAAATGTGAAAATTTGCTGCTTTTGCCTGTTTTATAAATATTTGTAAATTTAATATTTAGGACTGTTGGATGTCACCTTGGACTCTGGGAGGTTTTGATGGGCATTTATTTTTACTTTTTTAAAAGTAGAATAGGCTCAACAATGAATTGTAAAAATAATGGCTAAAAAGTATGCAGAGAAAGGAATACAGGAAATGTGCCAAACCCTCAGTCACACTGGAAAGTGAGGCAGAACCTCAGTGATTCAACCTTGTCAGGAACAACAAAGCCATCAAACTTCATTTTGCAGTATCATTTAAACTCCACGTAGAGGGACTATTGTGCTTTAGTAAGATCCACATATTCGTGCATCAAGTAAATTGCTGTTATGTACAATCTTCCCTCAAAGTAAACTGGGGTTTCTGTCTGAGGTCCTACTGTAAAAGACACCTTGGAAAACTCTGTCTAACTCCGGTCCAACCAGATAAAGAAAGAAAGAACGCAAATCATGCGAGATCCTACCAGAACTCAAGTTTCATGAGGAGCAAAGATGAAACAATACATTACGTTACATAATGCAGAACCTCCCAGACCATCTGACGAATGGCTGCTGTAGTAAAGTAACTCATTCCAGAAGTATGACGGTATATAATAGTATAAGGAGTATATGATGTATGGTGTCCAAATAATATGTTGTGTTTTTTGCCAAATAATGTGTCAAAGAGTCAGTTTACCCAAATTACCTCTAATGGTATCAACAGATTTCATAGGAAATATTTAATGGATAAAAAGTATTTCCAATGAAAACGGTCCACAGTGTGTTCTGTGGATTATTCCAAGCAACAGAAAAGAACTGTATTGTGGTGGAGGCAGAAATCTCTAAACCTGGACAAACAAAACAAAACTATTTGCATGGTGCATACCACTGAAGGTAGGGGAGAAAATATGATTTTATAATCTAGGTGAACTGACCCTTTAAGCCAACTGGCTTTATCTGCGGTCCTCCTGTAGAAGCAACATTGGATAATCATCTCTTACCCTGGTCTGACCAGAATAAGAAGAAAAACACATCATGCAGGATCCCACAAGAGCTCACATTTCATCAGGAGCAAAGATGAAGCAATACATAATGTTACATAATGCAGAACCTCCCAGACAGGTTAATGAATGGGCCTTTTAGTAATGTAAGCATTTCCACATGTGAGAGCATGACAGTGGGACATCCTTTATGAAGATGATATGGAATTAATAAAAGATGTCCTTATTGAGAGATCCCTGCTCAATGCCTGGCTTAGAATAAAATGCACATGCTCAGTTCAGCCACATGGTGGCAGAGTGTATCCATAAACCGCTCCAGCCTGTAATCAGACCACAAGCAACAGCAATTATTTCTAAGTGCTCAGTCCTATATATTCAGTTTTGACACGTCTGCACTAATATTGAGCTTTTATTGATGAAGCATGTAGTCCAGTCAGTGCTGTCATCTGATATGATGGATATGATGCAGGGGGATTACATATTTCTTGTAGAATTGATAAATATTACCTTTAACCTGAGCAAAGCATAATGCTTTATTCTGATCAGATTGCACACAATATACTGTGCATTATAATTCTTATTTTTCTCTTTTAAACAAGAAATCTGGTTGTTTCAGAGGCTTTTCCACCCCGACAGAAATATATTGTGGGCAGATATTTAAGATGCTTTTTGCATTAACAAACACCTGAAGTACTTAATTATTTTGTCAGTGCTTTTGTTCAGTAAAGTGTAAAAAAAGCCTAAACATGCTGCCAACATTTGAACTGAACATATTCATTAGGACCCAATAAAGATATTGAATCATAACATCATTAGTTACAATAGGTAAGAAAAAGAAAAACATTGGTCCATCCTAAAATTTTCTCTCACATAATCACCACCAATAACTGTAGCCAAACTTAACTCAAAAGCAAACTTCTACTGGCTGCTCACCTTCCACGGTTGTTAGATACAAAATAAATTATTCATCTGCATCATTCATCAGTTAATTCCACAGAGCCTGTATTGTGAAATTCATATAATTATTCCCTGTTCTCACAATTTAGAGGCTATCCCACTCTGTCCATCCTGTAGCTGGCTGCTAAAGCTAACACCTGCCATCTAAACCCTGCCAGCTAGTTTTTAAAGAACTCGATCCTGGGACCAACAGTGCTGAATATTGTTGATTTACTGCTTATGACCTGCTTATAATCTCCACTGGTTTTAAGACCTACAAGACATCTATCGACATGCATGTTTGGTTCCAGATAAAATCACAACAACCCTCACAGGCAGGATGAGAACGTATGGTACATGACTGGGTGAGCTTTCGGAGGTGGTTGAGAATGAGCTTTTTATACAGTACCTTCCACTTTGAAAGAAGCAAGCAACAGTTGAAGAGAAGACAAAGAAGGGACAAACAGGAAGAGAGAAGAGCAGGAAATGAGAACAAATACAGAAAGCAGGAGACAGAAGCAAACAGCAGAGATAGCAACAGTATAGGAGATAAACATAAGGAGCAAAGGAGAGACAGAACACTCAGTCAGCATGGCTTAGTTTAAACATGAACCATCAAGAACAGGAAATACACACACAATTCACATTTCATCTGCTGGACACAGGGAGCCTGCCTGTAACTGGTAGATAGAAGAAATAAACGTGTCCAAATAGTGTACATACATCTCCGTTCATCAGCTTGCAGTCGTCCTCCATCTCATCAGCACTGTCCTCGTCCGACACGTCTCCCTCTTCTGCGTTCTCGTCGATGTTGGGAGACAGCTTCTTCCCCTGGTGGAGAAAAGAACGAATCCGCCGATGCTTCACAATGTGATGACAAACAGCTGCAACATTCATTTAATCAATTTGTGGGTCATGAAAAACAACATTAGATGGGGCATTTCTGGTGTCACGGGGGTTTAAGACACTGACCACGTACTGTAATCACAACATTCCCAATTTAAGTCTGGCAAGGGACCATCCTGTCAGTCATCTCTCTACTGCACCATATGTAATCAAGGCAAAAAGGTCCAAAAAAACAAGACCAATGGATGTTAACAGACAATAGAGCAACAAATCTGAAGAGGCCGGAAAGCTTAAAATTACCCAGTAGAAGATTCAGAATCTAAAAAATAACCAGGAAATGTTTGAGTTGCAAACAGATAATATATTTAAATACATTCATTATGCAAAAATAAACAAAAATATTGTTCAAATCTGTCCTAATTTTGCTAAAATCTGAAATGTTTACAGCCAGAGAGTTTATATCCTGGTTGGGAATATTCATCAGTTTGAAGCCATCATTTTGGATACCGGCACCGCGTCATACCATTTTCTCTGACTGCCTCCCTGCTCATCCAGGGGAGGGGTCTATGTGTTTGAGATACTCCGCATGCTTTATTGGATGCCGATGTTTCAGGTGACAAACTCTGTTTCCTGTCTTTGTTGCCACAGGTTTTTTGGACGAGTTAATATCACCAATCTGTTTCATGGCATGACTTTAAAGCAAAAATATGTCACTTTTTAATCTTATTTGGTCTGATATGACCAGTAGCTTATAGTGGCTAATGTTAGCTACTTGTTGAAGCCTATAATCTCTGTCTTTTTATGGCTGTCTTGACATTATCTTTGGCTAGAAATCCCTCCTGGAAACCAGAGTGGTAAAGCCTTGTAGATGATTTAGTAACTGATAAAGCCATGGGTGAAACATGTCCATTTACAGTACCTGTTGCACTTTCTATTATTCTCACTGACAGGCCTCAAGAGGGAAGAAGAAGGAGATATGAGGAAGAGACTCAACAGTGAAAGATATACGGGCTCAGCCGTCGATATTTTGGTAACAGATGGGCCCACTCTCAGGGCCTGAGCCATGGATTTTTCATTAACAAGTGAGGTAGTTTGTCCCGTGGCTAGCAATCATTCTCAATCCCAGTGCCATGGAGGTAGTGGCCTGCAGCAGCACTGTGTGGCTGATATGGTCTGACCCTGTTACCCTCAGTGAGGCTGCACAGCACAAGTGCTGCAGGGCAGTGGGAAAGCCAAAGTGCTGCATATCAGTGTTCCTCACAGTGCTTACATATTGGTGCCATCACTAACACTCTGCTGAGTGTACACACAGGTAGTAGTGCTGGTGTAACAGCTGGCAGAGCAGCACTTAGCGTGCCAGGTACTGGCAAGGTGCCTTCTCTTTAGTGAAAGCATCTGGTGTCAATAAAGCCTCATTAACTTCAATATTATTCCCTCCTCTGCTAACAGAGGGCTTCTGCTGCTCATCACCATGCTCTCCTGCCTCTGTTGGTTAAATCCATGTGTGAAACTAACTTTGCTTTAATGGCTTACATTACAAACTCTGCCAACCTAGACAGATGGTTTGCATCAGCAATGAGTTTTCACAATGACCACATAAGACTTGTGAAGGTGAATTGTAACGAACATTTAGTGATAAAATGAAAGGAAACGTGATGCTGTGCTGTTTATGACCACTACAAATGCACCAACTGAGACCAACTGAAGCTGCAAGTTTTGGTTTTAGTAATGGGTGATCACAATGAAGTTCTTCTATATAGTTACATGTAATTATAAAATAAAAAATAAAAATATATAGTTTTTGTCATCAATTATTGTCTCAGGACACTGTCCTGTGCTGCCTTAGCTTTGATTGACATTCAACTGTAGTATCTTGTTATTTGAATCATAATAAAATGACACATTGTCAGGGCAGAGCTTCCTGTCAGGTTGCATACAGCCCCAACAGACTCCACCAATCAGAGGACTCCAACAGCCCTTTTCATCTGCAGGAACTTAATGTAATGATGTGTTTTCTGCCTACTTCGGGGATGAGCTCCTGGAACCAAATTTGGGCCCAGTTCAGGAGATGAGACTAAATGCAAGTTGCAGGTACTTTCAGGGGTTCTGACGGGTCAAGCAGATGTGACATCACATGACAACAAGGACAATCAATACATCAAAAAAGAACAACAATGGAAAGAAAAATGTCCTCATTGTGGAGGGGAAGCCATTCAGACAGAGCTGGAGTCAGCAGTTACAAAAGCAACAGGTGGACCAAAAGATTTCTCAGTATTTCACAGCCAAACAGTGTGGGGAAAGTCATTAAAACATTAAACAAGATAAAAAAAACTAAGGATCACATGCATCCAAGTGGCCTAACATTCCAGGTTCAACTTCAGTTGGGGAGCTTTGTTACGTTGCATACCTCTCTCTCTCCCTGTGTTTCTTTTTCTGTATCTCAAAATGGTCAAGTATCCAATTAAAATTACAATGCACACAGTGGAGCAAACTGAAAAACTGCAAAGTGCTTTGCATAACAGCACCACTTCCTCTATTGTTTTCTGTCCCACAACCACTGACTTCACTCACCTACCAAACCTAGAAATCTCGCAGTCAGTCCCATTATTGCCTTTTTGTGACAATAGTGAGTTTGAGTACAGTGGAAAACAAGGAAGAAACCAGCACTAAAACCTCACATGGTCCTTAAATGTTCACATTATGAAAGCCCCAGGTTATGGGTTGTTGAGTTGCTGCCATAGAAAAGGCCTGTATGTGGCCTGAGAGGCAAAACCCAGAGCACCCAGAGCACTTGCCACAGATAGATCAGCATAGCAACATATTTATCAACTCAGAGCTCCTCTCAGCTGTGAAGTGAAGCCGACTACCCAGAAATGCTCCTGACCTGCAGCCACCAACACATTCAACCAATTATCTGTGGTCAGCTGGAGTCAGGATATTGTTTTTCAATAATAACAGCATGCACACATAATGAGCCAGCCTGCAGTCTGCAGTTACTACACACAGTCCATATACAACTTAAGATTTTTATTCCTTCCTACAGTCAAGTTTTGCTTTTCATTCTCTTCTCCCAAACATGTCATATTCACACACTTTCTAATCGCATCACTTCCTACAATCTGCTGCCTTTGAAGTCTGCTCTGTGAGTTTCAAACTCCAGATAATAAAATGGTGAGCTGAGATAATCGCCTGAGGACTGACTCCTCTCACCACCGAGAGTCAGTCGCTTTTTAAACATCCAAACTGTACTCCTGAGTATTTCACGGTACACCCACGCTCTGACTTTACCTTGACAAGGATCTTGCCCTTGAGTGTTTCTGGCGACGGCAGCCGTCCAGACTCATCAGCTTTGATGTTGGACAGGTCCAGTTTGTCCCCCAGGATCTCAATCAGGTACTGGGCCATCTTCTTTTGTTGAGGGACACTGCAGTGGTTCTCGATGGACAGGATGACTGGGTAGCTGGGAGACAATCACACACAACAGATTGGAGTTACAGGGCCGAAAGGTTGAGGAAGAGAAGAAGACACACACTTTTCTCTGGAAATCTGCATCAGTGCAGCAGAGTTTAGAATATATGAAATTCATCATTAAAGATTTTTGTTGTGTCGTTTTTGTTGACTCATTACAAATATAGTTGAATATACTGTATCTGGGATTAAACACCTGTGATATTTTATTCCAGTGGGCCGAACAAATCTTCAACCTTTTGATGGGATCATTCTATATACAGCACCGATTCTACCTGGTAGGCCAGCAATGGTCATGAAATCAGCTCCACGTATTTATTAATTTCAGTTGGTGATTATTTAATGTACACTTAAAGCTGGGGTAGGCAAAATCTGTACAACCTAGGCAAAACCTTCCGCCTCTCTATCTGCTGCCTCGTATCACTCCGCTAAGCCCCTCCCACCAAACCCTCAACTTGGACAGGCAGCAGAAGGAGTCGGTTCCCCAGTGAAACCGTATCCCTCGTAGGGCTCGCTCTCCACGGCGTGAGCCTCACTGAGACCGCGGTCCCTCCCGCCGCAACTTGTTTTCTCAAAAACGCCCTCCAGCGCTTCGCGGCCGCAGAGCAGAGCGCCCCAGGCTTCAGAGGCAGCTGCAACGCCGTCCAACACCACACACACACACCACTGTCCCCCGTAAAAGGTTATTCCCCACTGTTTGTCATCATGCCTCTTTGCCACTCGTCGTTACGAGCGCCATGGCATTGAACGTAATGAGCCTGAAGCTCCGTGTGGAGCCGGGACGTGTTGTTTTGTTCTATACAGGAGGTGTTGAAAATGTATCACAAGTTTCAGGATTTTCGGCAGGATTTTCATGCCATTCAGTCAGGCTTTCACCGTCTGCAGGGACCTGCACACACATCTGCTCTTGTAGCTTAGCCAATACAAATGCACGGTCTCTCTGAAATAACCTGTGATTGGCTAAAGTCTACCGTCACGGGCTAGATTTTCTGAAGCCTGAAAACAGAGGCAAGAGGGGGGGCTGAAGTAGAGGTTTACTCTCAGACCACTTGAATTACAATATACTGCACGGTTAATATGGCATTTTTGCCCAATGACACCAAAAGAAAACTGCCCACCCAACCTTTAATCAACTGTCACACTAATTGGTGTCTGAAGAGCGCATTTCAGCCAGTTAGGAGTTACTTTTATCCTTAGGATGTTTTGGGAATGTGGCCCCACTGGTGTTTTGAACAGTAACATGTAAAATCTTTCAATCTGGACTAACAGCAGATACAGTCATACATTACTGCATCGTTGCCTGCCAAATCTATTTACGCACGGCTGTAATCCGCCAGTAAAGACAGTAGAAGAAGTAGAGCTTGCCAACTGGCCTTGGCCATCTAATCCATCTACAGGAGAAACATGGAGAGAGCTCCTCAGAAATTTGTTCCTATTGGGCAAGTTTGAATTGTTCTTTCATGCTAGTGTCGGCCATGTTTCATGCTCTCTGGAGACGAAGACAAATTAATGCGGAACGATTCAGCGGAAACAGCTGATCAGTCATGTAAGTTAAATGTTCGCTACGTCAGAACTTATTCAGCAAAGGCGTTTCCATATCCCACTTAGAGCATCAATTCTTTTTCGACCTCAAGCGAGCGTGAAAACCTTTTGCGCAAATTGAGGAAATTTTATCGAATTTTGCAGTTTCCATCCAGCTTTTCTAATGCCATGCGCATAAAAATAGGTTTATGGAAACACGACTATTGTAATGAATCATAGACTGTATATAAAGATGGACGACATGACAGCTGGCCACAAGTGAAGCCAAAACATCTGGATCGCCCCCTGGTGGCTGGCTGCAGTATAGGTCATAAGCCTCGCCCCCTCCATGTTAGCGGATGGGACATGGGCCAAACTGAAAAGTCAAAGTACACGTCAAATTTTTCCCAAAGATGGTTTCTGTCATTTTAGGTAGTTCTTATCACGCTGATGTTTGTTCAAGTGTTTGTTTTTCTGATCAGTTTGGTTTTAATTCGTTATTTGATGCTATAAAAAGGGGGTGTGATGTCATGATTGACAACTGTGAGTGTGCTGTGATTGGTTCAGGTGGGTGTACAGACGGGACCTCAATACCCCGGCTCCACCACGGATCACTACTGTACAGACTCTGGCTCCAAATGACTTCACCAGTGCAAGATGGCAGCTCCCGTATCTGGGGTATTTTGGCTTCATTTTGTACAGTAGGAGGAAGTGGAGACATGTCGTCCATCTTTATATACAGTCTATGTAATGAATCTGTATTCTCTGGGGCAGAGCTAACATTTTATCTAATTTTCTACACAACATATTTTAAGAGAAAATGTGTTATGTATTTGTCCATCACTGACACTTTCACAGTTACATTTACAGGACACCACTCTTTAAAGCTTTTATACTAGCAGATTCAAATGTCAGTATGGTTCAGTAAAAATCTTTTCCTGTGACATGGTTTCTGAAAGTCTTTGGTTTATAGCCAAATTGAAAATACACTGTTACAGCTGAACAACCTCCTGTGAATTATCTGTGATGTAACAAAACACTCTGGAGCGTGAAGCTTCTGTTCTGGTTTATGAAAAAGGAGCCAGACATTCACAGACTGGCTGTGACGATTCCCAGGCTAAGTCAGATGGAAGCTTTTCAGCCCAATTTTGTCCCTGTCAGCCCTCTGTGTCCTGGAAAAACTGATCGCTCTTTGATGTTGAATGCAGCCTTTCACCCTGCTCCTTTTTAGCCAATTATCTGTGGAATATGGTGCCCACAGTTAAGTTATCAAAAACACTCAGGGAGAGAGAACATGCACACATAGCGAGTGTTTCTCCTTCATTTTACGTGAAGAGACAGGATCTAAAAATAGAGATTTTCTCTGCATCCTCCAGACTGTGTGCATGACGATGGGATTATCACCTTCTGATGAAGATTCTGTGAGGAGGAGGAGGAGGAGGGTGTCTGTGTGGATGCTTTCATTTCTGTTAGTGTGTGTTGCTATGTCTCTGTATCTGTGTATCTGTATCTATCAAGTGTGAGTAGGATTTTATGCACTCTGTTGGTTTATAGGGATATTTCTGAGTATAAAAAGCATGCAAAGTGCATTTATTCTAGCTAGGTGATGATCAAAAGGAAATATTTTACTCATCACCTCACATGCCATCACCAAACAGGAACTAAACACCAACATATATCAATCTATTAGGGAAAGCCTTCACAACCAGACTCAGTGTTAAACCCACCCAACCCTGCAATTGTATTCCAAGCCACATTTCCCCATTTTTGTCAGTGGTTTTACAAACTAACAGCCTGTGTAATGCAACACTGTAATGTGTACTGACAGAACACATGTGCATATGCTGCTGGGGTTATTTTCAACCTACACACACGCTTTATGGTTTGTCAGTTGCCGTCAATGGACAGACGATGAAATATGAATGTGATCTATTGGAGCATTCTGACAGAGTAAAATACATAAATATGAGAGTTTGTGTGCGTGTGTGTGTATATACGTACTCATTCTTGGCGAAGGCGTACTTGTTGATGGTCTCGATGACGTCTTTGAAGAGGATCTTGGAGGTGAGGGTGTAGCCATGGTGGACGATGGGCTCACCGTCCTGACCGTCCCAACAGTCCACTGCGGACAGGAAACAGAAAGAAGAGACAGCGTGAGCAGGACAAAAATCTGATAATGATGGCTTACGGTTTAAACAGTACTCACTAGAGCCCCAAATGTGGATTCATCCGCTGCTGAAAATAGTCCCCAACAAATGCACTATTTCCTCCTGTTTGTTTGATAAAAACTACAGCGAGCAGCTGTTTTAGGAAATTACTGAGCCTTTTTAAAAAATTAACAATATATTTCAGATTTACATCTTCAGTAGGAACCAATGGGCCTGGAGCTGAGAGCCACAGACAGGAAGTCAGACAGTATTGAGAGACGGACTAAGACATTAATGGTTTTGGTCATTCGTGAGATTTGGTGACACTAACAAAAATATAGAATGACAGTGTTATCCCGTCTGCCCTGCTGTCTGTGTCCCTATCTGTTTCTGAGTATATCAGGGACTCAAATACAATTTTGATAGATTTAACACAAGGACGTTTTAATGAGTATTTTGGAGCAACAGAAGGTACAAAACCCAAACTTTAACCAAACTTTCAGTGTAGTTGACCTTGCATCAGAGCATGCATGTGTGTTTACAAGACACTTGCATGCACCTCAGTCCACTTTGATGTCTGTTGGCATCAGTCCTCAGGCAGAGATAGCAGTGGAGTGGGTGGTGACCTTTTTACAGTAGATAAATCCAGGCACCCCCCACCACATGTCTGCCTCCCACCTTCACTCACCCCAACAAATATTTTTTGTGTAGCAGGCAGAGAAAGGCTGAAACAGTAACTGTAATGACCTCTAATGTCCACTGGACATGCGTTATTGAGTCCAGTGTGTGTGTGTGTGTGTGTGTGTGTCCAATCACTCTGTGTTTTAAATTGTGGCAGCTTTTTTCCAACAGCTCAACATTTTAGTCTGATGTAAACTGATGCGCAATGAAGAAACATGTACTAACTCAGTGACTGACCTGTAGCAGTATAACAATGATTTCGCCTTGAGGCTACATTAAGTGCATCATGCATGCAGAACAATCAGCGTTTTATTTAGTTAGATATTTGCTGAATGATAAATTAGAATTAATATTATTTCCAGTTGCTTTTCCTTTAGCTGCTGCTGCTTGTGCAGCTCTAACACAGCCCCCAGTGAGGAGCAAACACCGTTTTCTGTCCTTCCTTCAGCACAGCAGAATGGAAATAGTTTAGGTACAGTATGATACAGAGATAGAAATGGTAGTTATTTTTACTAAGACATCATCACTCCCCATTAAACAAACAACTTAAAAGATTTGTTTTGATAAGTCAATAAAATGCTGCAGAGCTAATGCAGAGGCTTATTTGCCTTATTAAGTAGAATCCCTTACTTCCTTAAAATCCTCTTTCACAGCGAGCTACATGCACATGAATGAAAATAGCAGCTTCAATCCAAAAATATCAGCACTGCTACTTGCTTAAAAAGAAAAGACATTATTTTTTTAACCTTATGTTAAACTGTGCCTGTATACTACATGTACGTGTATATGTCCACGTCATGCTGACCTTCTACACAGCGACAGCCGGCCTGCAGCACCCAGGCGTACATGTCCACCCTTGACTGTGACATCAGCTGGTCACCCATCAGGTAGGTGTTGTGTGAGGAGGCGATGAAGTAGTTGCACAGTGGCTGGTTCATGTCCTGGGTCACGTTATAATGTTCCGGGTTGAAGATGTCCCCCGCTGGGCTGCGCATGTAATTTGTAAAACCTGTAAGGAAGTTAAACAAATAGCTTTTTATAACAGGGTTTATCCAACTTTTTATTTTATTTTACTCTTAAATCTATTCTGAAGCGTAGCTTGACAAGTGGTCCACTGAGGGTCAGAGTGAATGGGTTTCAAATTCATACGGAATGGCTCTCATTTTTAGAAAAAGTGTCCAGTATGAATTAGGAATTTAAACCCAACACTGATTCAATTTCACTCTTTCATCAAAGACTCTAATCCTACATTTCACCCACATTTCATGATTTACTGAGATGCAAACAGTAAGGGCAATTCAATTTATTATTACTCAAATGAGTGTCATGTAATTAATGTAAACAACTACAGCAGTAGTGCTCACTTCCTGGTCCAGCACGGTATATTTTCCATCTTTCAGAGTAAGACCAGGTGTGCTGTGCTATGGCTCTAAATTATTTCTAGGCCACGCTTTATTCCTCTATTAGCTGTGTGAAACCTCAATGGAGTATTAGGGACACTGTCATGCACATATCTATCTATTTTTGATGACACTGATGTCTCACTTCTTAAAGAACACTTGGCACTCACATCGTAAGATTTTATTGTGAATCTCTTTGGACAAAAGCATCTGCCAAATGAATGAAATGTAATGAAATATTCAGAGAATGATTAAAAAAAGCAGATTCTTCAAAGCCAATTGATTCTTTGGACAGAAACACAGCAGACCAAGGGCTGCAACAACTTCTATTTGCAAAATTCTGACCTTGCAGGGAAACATTTTCACAACAAGCTCCACTGTGATTCAGTACTAAAAGGAAATTGTTTGAATAGCAGTACACACGAAGTACAGAGCATTTAATATGTATAGAAAACTTCCATCGCACTTCACTAGGAGAGACTAATAGCGCTCAGTTTAGTTCCAAACACAAGAGAGCTTGATGGTAAAGAAATTAAAGAGGACTTGCCATCAATTCCCAAAACTGCTTGCTTCTGGTTCTCAGAGCACGGCTCAAATTTGTTGATAATCTCCAGGCAATGGTCCTTGGTCACCTTGGTCATCTACAAATGACAGAAATGCATGTCAAACAACAATACTATAAGCTAAAAACAGAATAATAATACATGTATTCCTCATGAAGAGAATCCCCTTCTTCATGAGGATGAGTAAAG
The DNA here is from genome assembly GCA_008360985.2 of Macquaria ambigua. NCBI lineage: Eukaryota > Metazoa > Chordata > Actinopteri > Centrarchiformes > Percichthyidae > Macquaria > Macquaria ambigua. The sequence continues at coordinate 51,366 of VMKM01001552.1, read as the reverse complement.
GATAATCAAGTTAAAAGAGCATGTTTCTGTCCAGAATCCAACTGTTTGTCTGGTAGCTGATTGATCAATCAGATCCCATCTCTGTTGATCATTTAAAGGGGGTGGGGCAGTACCAGGTCTCTCCCCTCAGCCGGGACTCTCTCATACTGTGTCAGTGTGTTTGTGACAGTTTAAACCGTGAGAGAGAGCAAGGATTTAGCTATAGCTAACCTGGTGAGACATTGTTTCCACAGGGTTATTTCTATTTTTTAGAAAATGTTTTTTCCAGTACTAAGCAGGGTGAGTGTCTAAAATTGTGTTAAATAGGGTTCACTTGCTACCCATCTCATCATAATCCAGATGAGAGAATGATGTGTGGAGAGTAAATCCATAAATCCAGACACACTCAGCAGAGGTTAGCTCATATGGCACCAAAGAGCTTTCTGCAGCTCTCCCAACACTGACACACTCACACACACAGAGCTCTAAGAGCTGTTCTGAATTCAAACAAATATGAGAGCGAGTGAGAGATATCATATTACTAAACCTTTCTTATGCGAGTTATGTGAATCCATATCTGTTTAACATTATTAACATAAAGAGCAACTCCCATTTTTAGTGTATTTTTAGTTGAGATTATGTAATCATTATTTACTCCTGAAAACTCTCAAATTGAACATAAACAAATGCTAAATCACTGAAAGACAGCAAATACCAGTACTAGTGCTGTAAACAGAGGAATATTTGTTTACCTCGACTGCTGAGAGAACCAAGTCTTTATTTGAAACAGACTACAATTAGAGTCTTTTATTCCTAGTTTCCCCTGTTCCACAGTTTAACACCTAGGTGTTAGCATGCTAACATTTGCTAATTATGACGAATTATGACAAAGGAGCTGATTGTGCAGGCCTAAGCCTCCTCTGACCCCTGTGCCCTGTCCATCCAGGGGGAGGATGTCAACTATAAATACCCCAGAGTGCACCTGGACGACAGGCTAGAGAGTGCTGGGAACACAGAGACCCTCTACAAGAAGGGACAGAGCCAGGTCTACTTCCTGCGGAGGCTCAGAGGCTTCGACGTCTGCATCAAGGTGCTGCAGATGTTCAACCAGTCATACTTTTTTACTCCTGTGTTAGTACTTGTGTTTGACATTTGCTTTTGCACCATTCTTTGTACCGTGTGGTTGGTTCATGTACTGCTGCTGTGACATCTATCTGATGCTGTGGAAATGTAGATTATCCTGAATTTACCATGTGCGCCATTATTAGCCATTTCACCTCCACCCATCAAGGTTTTTGACAGGCCCTTCAATAAGCTACTAGGCATATTATTTGAGATTTTAGGTACCCGTCTGTAAGTCTACATAAATCTAACAGCAGGTCTACTTCAATGAAATTAGACTGACATTCATTTGTTCATTAATAATAAATCAACAGGATTTCTTGTTCGTATATTAGATTTTCACTAAAATGGAAAGATGAGAAAATATAATGACTTATCTAATCACTCAGTCATTGGTTCCAGAGAAATACAGTAAGACAGCAACGTTCAAACAGACACTTGAATACACAAACTGTCTTATTTCTTATTTGAGGCACAAAGACACAAATACCAACACAGTCTGTAGTTAATGATACCACAGGATACAACTATGCTGCATATCTTGGCATCATTTCAAACTGCTTCACAAAACTGCCTCCACCACTCTCCAATAACAGGAGAAGGAAAGCCATCGTATTCACAGTGCCAGAGCTAATCGCTGAGTGTAATTGGAGAAAAATACAGCCTTAGTGGAGCCGACGTCTAGCTATTCAAACAGGGCCTTCTGCTTTTAAAATGACTGTTTCCACACATTAAAATAGCCTGTCAGAGTGCAAATTAGAAGACTGAAGAGAAAACAAGCTGTTACGCTCATTTGCTATTTTTTCTTTTTCAGGCGTCCAGCATTAGCGAGGATCATCCCAAAACCCTTTACAACTGCATCTCAAGTGCTGTGATGGTACTAATGCTAATATCCCTGCAGGGCCCTCACTGTCTCCATTTTCCTACATTAAGCATCACTTCAGGGGCCCAATGGCTACTCAGTTAAGCTTTTGACCTCCCACCTCGCAGAAGCTAAAACCAAGAAGCCTTATGGGTAAGCCTGATGGGGCTTTGAAATTTGATTGGTTCAGTTTCCAGAGAGCACCTTTTTAGGGGTTTGAGCACTAAATGGCTTCTGATTGGCCACTACTGAATTGGTAAATTGGGATGACAGCAAAGGAAATATCCATAATCGGGAGGATAATATCTGTTTTGTCCTTAAGAGAGTAACCCTTCGAAAGAGCAACTGTTTAGTAGCTTAAATATAAACAATAGGAGAACATGTGCAACCGACAAAGACTATCACACTCTTTACAGTTTTATTAAAATATATCAGATGTGGTTAGCCTAGCTTAGCATTAAGACTTGAGACATGAGATTTATATCCACCTGAACATCTGACTCTCGGAGAGAAAGCAAAAAAGTGACCAGACCTCTGCAGCCCGCTCCTCATCTCTGCTGCAGACCGGAGGCTCCAGGCTACATTAGCCGCTACTAGCATAACACACCTGGATCTGACTGAACTGTAAGCAGCCGAGTTGCATTGTGGGTAATGTAGGCACCAAGTTTTGAAGGAAGGAAGAAGAATGTGTGGAATAAAACAAACAATATCTCTGGTCCTGCTGCATCGATTTTGATCCTTTCATTTTTTAACTGTCCATCGTGAGTCTCACAGTGTTATAGGAGCGCGATGATAAATCAGCGGTGTAACTTCTCAATGTTAATCTTAGTATAAATTGAATATCTCAAAAGCAGATACAGTGTGTACCTTTTCCTCAGTCTCCAGGAAGCGGGCCAGGTCGTCTGTGTCCAGATGGTCTTTGTGGTTGCTGTAGGTGAGCATGAGGAGGTACAGATCCCTGCGGGTCGACATCATCTTGTAGAAGGAGCAGAACTCCTCAAAGTCCAATGTCCCCTGGTTGTCATCTGTGTCTGCCTCCTACACACAGAGTACAAGGAACAGTTTTAGTTTTGTTTTGATTTTCCAAACATAGCCTTAATTTAAAATTCCCAGATTTTTGACAGACTTTCAGCAATTATTCCAAGACCTAAAAACATGCAATTTAGTCTTTCAGGGTGGATAGTTTATTTTATTTTTATTTTTTAAAAACACTTGCACTTAGACCCCTACCATCTACAGCAATAGACGTGGTTACAAAGTTGGAAATTATATTCTGCTGAACTGTATTCCTTTAAACTGAACCATTCGTAAAACTCCAGACATTTTAGCCTTGTCTTGTCTTGGTCAAAGAAAACCATAAACACTTTAGTGTAGTTTTAGGTGACAAAACCACTTGGCATATTAGTCTTGTTTCAGTCACAGATCAGTCAAAAACTTTGTGAGCTGATTCGTTTTTGTCAAGACCAAGTATTCAAACCTCAGCAAAGGTCTGTAGCTATACTGTAGCTACGAACAAGCTACAGTAGGTTAGAATCCACCGGACAGATACTGGTCTAAAAGAACTGGTACAAAGAAATTGGCTACAAAATTTTCTGAAGGCTAACAAGAAAATAAAATATATTATATTGTTTTGTAACCCAGAGTTTCACACCTGAACCACAATCAGAATGTAGCCCTCAGATGAATGGAACAAAACAAGGGCAACAAGATCTAAAAACAATAAAAAACATATATTTTTTTCAAATACTAAAAACATACATCAACACTGGTTAATTCCCCAAACTGAATCTTTCCAGACCAGTTTCAGAGTTACAGACCCACATAATGTCAAGATCTGCAACAATTCTGGTACGATTATGAGTCCTAATAAACTTTAAATGTTATTTCATAACCACAGGGCTTTCTCCTGTCACTACTACTCTAGTCTATCTGTGGCAATAGTGGTTCTAAATAACAACTTGGTTTTTTTTTGCCAAGCCCCACTGTTGCTATCATTTATCTTTTTCCGACACTTTCCCTCTTGGCTGTAGGGTGCAGCTATGCTCCAGGCTCCAGGCTCCAGGCTCCAGCACGGTTCGTGCTACTCTGCAGGTGTGGTACCAGGCATGCAGTAAAAGAAGTCATGGATCATTGATGTTTGGAGGAAAAAAAACCCAAAAATGTAATTTTGTTGTAAAGGAAATTGTTAATGAATATATTTTCTCAACGTTTTCATTACAACGTAACACCAGTTTAGAGATTAAATTTAAGTCATTATTATCTTTACGTACGTACTCACCTAACTGTTTTCAGCTCATATTACAATGACTAGGTTTTCTTGTTGTAGAGCGCTGGAAAGATACTGAGTCAGCCTATAAAAGACTACAGCTATGGTTGTGTACTAGAACGAGGTTAACGAGAGCGCTGCAGTGGGTCACACCATGACCCGTGTAATCCTTGCCTCAGTTTACTGAGGCAGCCTGTGACCGGCTCCATATGCCAAGCAGCACTGGAGGCAGCCACTCGCTGTAGGGCGATGACGTCTGTGCTAGCTGGAGCTTGGCCTCTGAGCAGCTCAGTATACTACACACACTGGGCTTAGAGTGGTATATTAGAGAGTGATACATAGATCTAAAATGACTGAGTTTCTCCTTCCACAGCAAGTGAATATGATTCTAAAGTCATTTTATTATTTGACATTTTATTATTATCACATATCTAACTGTACAAATAATATCAGTGTGGTGTGGGAATACTTTAATAAAGAACTTCATATAAAATATGTCTATCTTGTAATTTAATTTTGTTCTGTCAGACTTTTGAAGGGGAGGCGTATTACAGAGTTCCTCTACAAATGAAGTGTTGCACTGGGTCCCCTGCTGGAAGAGCTGCCCACCTTCCCACAGCTGAAGGATTTCATTATTATAGGTTTAAAAGGGGAGATTGGGGTGTAAATTCCATACAGACATGGATAAATAAACTATATTGAATGTGGATTGGTCACATCTGGCCAATACCTGATACATTTAATAGGGTGAGTATCGGTGCCGATACCAATCCAGAGGATTGGATCAGTACATCTCTAGAAAGGAATCAGGTTTACACAGTTTTGCATTGGTATTTTAAGGGGCTTTCTGGTCTGCTTGCTATAGATTTGTCCACAGTGCAAACTTGAGACTGACTGCACGGGCAACACCTGTAAGGGCAAGGTTGTAGCAGGATGCACACATCAATAGTTGCAGCAGAGAAGATGTGCAGCCCGGCACACAGACCATATTGAACCCATTAGTTCCCTCCACTAACCGGGCAAAAGTATTGGTGTCAGTACTCTGAACCCAAACTCAAAACTTGCTACACTAACACATTTACCTTCCCAGCTGTCACCACGATGTTGTCTGCCTGACACAGCTAATACACAGGAAGCCAAACGACTCAGAGACACAAGAGAAACACTTCATATCACCAGACTCGGCTGTTGGTTTTGCATACATGTCACTTAGTCGCTAAGTTGTGACCGAGTGACACACGAGTGACAGGCACAGATGCATACAGACGGTATTACTCATATGGCAAGAGTTATTAGACAGAGAACTCTGCACTGAGCATACAGCAAGGCTGCAGTGATACGGATTCATTTATCTTTTATATCCATAAGAATCGGTGGTGACCAACACTGATAAGTAAAAACGTGTGAAAACACATCACAAGTTAACCTGCATCATTAATCATTCTCCAAGATGAAGGAATTCTCTTATTCAGGACACATCTTAGCCCCAGGAGCATAGCAAAGTAGCGAAAGCACAGCTGGAGAATGGACTCTTTTTATTGGACAGAAAACATCAATCTAGCCTTATTCATAGCCATTCATTATGCATGAACCCAGGCACTTAAGTTGTTAGCAGGCTTGTGCGCTGTGTTTTAGCTCGACAGCTAATATGGATTAATTCATCAGTTAGAATTTCAGCTTCCTCTTCCAACAAAGTTTCCCTTTCACATATACGTACATCTGCAGGTCTCCACCGTGATAAATCATTGAGCAAAGCCTCTGCTAGAGAAACCTGCTTCTTTGCTCTCATTTACAACTGCAGCTGACACATCCTACCAGCTTCCTGTGACTCGTGCACTAACAACACACCACACCCTTGCCAACACAAAACTAGGAAAGGTCTTCAGGCCGCATCATAAAAGTAAAACATGGTTTAGATAATCTGGATAAACTGTTGGCTTGTTTACAACCTGTTATTATAACCAATGGATGGAGCTACGAAGAGAAACCCCAAGTTGTAATAAGCCACAGTTGTTTTTTTAAAGGACTGGTTCACTCAAATTACAAAAAACATATTTCTCACTTAGCTCTAGCGGTATCTAGCCATGATGATACATTTTGGTTACTTTTGTCTTTTTGTTTTGAGATATCTATGTCAGACATTTCTGCCTCCACCCCAATATAATGGAAGCCAAAAGCATTTTCAAATTTGGATTTTTAGCCATGCAACCAGCATGGATTGCCATTTAATCTTGTGCAAACATTTGTGGTTCTCAGAGGATAAATCCTAATCCTTTGGTGATCCTCTGACTTTCCCTCGAGCACCACCATGAGGTTGACATTTGTGGTTTTGTGTTAAATGTCTCAACAACTATTGAACAGATTGCCATGAATTCCAGTTTTTTGAATTATAATCACTTTGGTGATTCCCTGATTTTTATCATCAGGTCAAAATTTCTGTTTTGTCCAATACTTTGGTTTATGACCAAATATCTGCAAAACTAATGACATTCCCATCAGCCTCAGCTGTAATCCTGGACAATTCAACCAAAACAGCATGGCATTTCTTTTGATGTTTTTTTTTATTTGGTTGAACCAAACCAGATTTGAATAACAACAACAATGTAGTCGAGATATCTGGCTTCCCCCACAGTAAATCACATCAGAAGGGCGTGTACAGGCTAATGTGTGTCTCCTTGGCTTTCTGTCAAAAGAAAATGCCTGGACGAGTTGCTCTCAGTGAAAAGCAGGAGGAGGAAATTAAGCTCTAAATGAACTTGTTTTCATGTGGAAAATGTAGAGATGGACTTTATGTGGGTGGACGTGCAAAGTATTTTAATTATTTAACTTAATTACTACATGTTATATTATTCAGACCACACTGGACAGTCACAGAAAGGTTAAAGGTTAGTTGGTAACAGATCAGAGGTTCAGTTTTTCCACTCTGCTTCTGTTTTAAGGTTTCCCCTTTGTTATCGTGAGTCAGTGTCTTAATTGAACAATCCTCCTGGTGCACATATGGAAAAATCATAAAATCCTGTAAATGTACCCAAGACATTGAGGATAAAAACAGCCACAGATAATTTGGACTGGATAACACCCAAGACGATAGCACAGGTAAGAAGAGCTGAACATTTTTATAATTGGACAATTTTACAAAGCAAAAAATTAAGTGGCTATGCTTAATTATTTAACTGCTGTTACCTTACTGTACAACATACAGCATTACCTACAGTACTTGACTTGAACTACTAATGTGCAGGACGTTACTGGGAACTATCATGTACAGTGTATGTTCAATACATATTAGAGTTCAAAGGTCCTACTTTTCATTTCTGTTCTCAGCTTTTGTTTGTTTGTGTGTTTGTGTGTGTGTGTGTGTGTGTGTATTTTATATGATTTGTCTTTTTTCATTATATTGTCTTTCTTCCTACCTCATTTGTTTTTGTGATTTATGTGACATGGCTGCTGTGATACTGCAAGTTCCCTTTGGGATTAATAAACTACTCTATCTTTCTGTCCATCTACGTTTTGCCAAGTGTTGCTCATTATTTTTCTTGTCTTATGTGGAAAACCTTCACCAAAATCTTGTTGCAGCATTTGTGAGCGTGGCTGGTTACTAACTGACTGATTAACTTGTGTAACTATAAATGATTTGATTAATCTTCTACAGTAGGCTATGTCAGGTAAGCCATCTACTGCCCCCCCCCCAAATAACTTCTTTAGCTTCTGTTGTTGAGTACCTTCTTGTTCTCAAACTTCATATGGTAGTTACTCATGAAATTAGTGGTGAAAGAACCTATTTTACTTTACTTACTTATTACACAGTAATTATATGTTATTTATTCATACATACCATAGCACTTCATAAATCCTACCTTTATGAAGGTTATTATGTTCAGGTTTTGTTGTTTTATAGAGGTGTTGATTGGTTATGGTCATACTTGAGGCTGGAGTTTGTGGTGTGGTTGAACTGTATTTTGTTATACTGACAGGTGTTTCTAGTGTTGTCTCCCCTCACTGACATAAATGCATCTGATAAAATATTAGAAACATCTCTCAGTACGAGAAAACTCTGCATTTTGCAGGATTAAGAAATGTTTCCTCACTAATATGCAAACATATGCATCAATGTGCTCTGAAATGTGATCAGATTATCTACGGTACAGGTACACACTCAGAATCAGTTAACGTCTTCGAACTGGGAAAGAGGTGAAGTCCACAGGTTTTCCCTCTCCACTTCAAGTAGGTTAAGCCAAGAAACTAGCCGAGAGATTGTCAACACACAGATCTTCATGTGTCCACACACACACACATGCACGCAGGGCCAGATCGGTCCCTGGTGTGTTTACCCTGCATTACACCAGAGGCCATCTGTGTCCCAGCAGCACCATATGGGTGACCGCCAACAGGCCGCTGGACTTAGTGATAGCAAGCCGGCTAGCTGCTCAGTAGGAGGAAGACTAAAACAACACGCTTAACACGGCAGCATGCTAATCTTCTGCTGTGGAAGAGAGTTAGTGGCGGAGTCGTGTGTTAGCAAACATCTGTAGCAGTAGCAATCAGTCAAAGTTCCTTTACTGCTCATTCACAGGAAGTAAGTACATACTGCAGTCTCAAGTGACCTGATGAGCCCATTTACTGTCTCACTGAGCTGGACTGCACTGTGTACTGGTCTTTAGTTGTACAATGTATCATTTCTCATTAATGTTAGAAGTTGTAAGTTCACACCTGCACAGCAGCTGGGGAATGACTGCTGGTTAACATGTAGTGTTTATGGGCCACGATTTAACAAAAAATATATAAGAGAACGACTATATCGTGAATTCGGCTGCTTCTGTCATATCGGTTGTCATTAGCTTAAACTTATTACATTTCTATTCCTCTTTGTTAATGCAATTGGTCTCTGTTTGCCACATGATTTCATCACTGTTCCCTCTGCCATATTCAGTGATTACAATTCTTTTTCACTGATGTGCCTACAGTTTGGGCTCCACGGGCCAAATATAACACACAAAGTCGAACCGACAACCCATTCTAGATTTTTGCTTTATGTCATCAACTACTGACCATTAGCTTGCCATGGTAATGCAACACATCAGCATTACTTATCTATTTGCAACAAGTGAAACACATGCAGATGCAGATGACTGGCACAGTCAGAGAAAGACAGTAACCTGACTATGTAATTTACATTTGAAAGTAACCAAATGAGCTGAGCCAGAACAGTGAAAACTCATCTCAAGTCCTGGCAAAAGAGCCCTTTCACATCTGTTAGTTAAAAGCCTGTGTAGAAACAGCCTTTCACTCAAATGACTCAGTTTAAAGATTTTGCAACTGGAAAGAAAACACACTTTGGCCTTCTCTTTTGCCACCAGATCATTTGAAGGATTCAACAGGCAACAGCATTCAGCACCTGAATGCAGCCAGCAAGGTTGTAAGACAATCTTTAAATTTGCGTCTGCAAACACAGAACAAAGCGGATTTTTTCTTCCCATGGACTACAGGATAAAGACAATGGATAATGAGAAAATACTAGAGTGCAGCAAATCACTGTTTGGCTTTAAACTCCCAAACTTTGCAATAAAAACACTGCACGTGATAATAGTCTGCATTTTTAAGGCCAGTTCAGACCAAAGATTTGCGACGAGATGAAACCGTTTTAGAACGTCGCAGGGAAAAGTTGCTGCGGTGTGAACTGGACTGTCTCAGCTCGACTCAAGCTGGCTGATGGCGTCGCCTGAAACTCAGCTTGTCAAATCGCCAGCGGCTGGTTTTAAAACATAAGGTACGTCACTTGTTTCAACAGCCAACCAGCTCGTAGCAAAGTCAACTGGTTATTACAAACTGTCAGCTGGTTGAAATGGCAGAGTATAGCCTACTTTCTTTATTACACTGATTATTAATACAGTAATGAAATAATGTACTAAATGACTAATGGAAAAGTAGTAGTCTACAGTTGTTATGGCAGAGTCAGGAGGATACTTGTAATTGTAATTTTGTTTAATTGTTGAATCTGCCCTCTTTTCTTTTGTAAAACAGTCAGTCATGTAACTTCTTTTATCTATGGGCTGTAGCTCGCCTGTCGCCAAGAAACGATGGAACTGCTCCGGGAATAGACGGGAGAAATTGACAAAAGAGGGGAGATCTCCTGTCTCAAGTTCACGGCATACATTCGCATATCTGCAGGCCCCTCATGTGGCTCTGCCCTGGTTGTTTCTGTACCTTGAACATCTGTTTGACCTTCTGTCGGGGCAGGTTGACATTGAGTTTGTGCAGGAGCTGCAGGACCTCGCTGATGCTTAAGCTTCCATCGCTGTTCTTATCAGCCTCAGTGAAGGTCTGCTTCAGCCATGTGATGACACGGTGGGTTAAGGAAAGTCTGCATGAAGATTTGGGACATTTACTCTTTAGTTTTGTTGCTGCTTTTGGTGAAGAGTCTATATTTGGGGCAAGAAAGTGTCAATGTAATAAACTCAGCCTGCCATGCTTAAAAATGAAACTCTAGATTATATAATCAACATTCTTTACAAGTAGTTGCTCCCTCAAATCACTGAAGGATATTGGTCTCGGGTGCGCTGCCTCTTGGCCAGGCTGTCCTCATCACTGATGCCAGCCATTAGATATTTGAGGCCAGTGATCCAGGTTCGCGCCTCCTCTCCAGTGCTGGACACCAGGTCCAGGGACTCCATGTGCTCTCCATAGTACAGGCTGAAGCAGCAGTTGGGGTCGAAGCTGCCCTCCGCGTAGCGCTGGAAGATCTCAGACTGCTTACCCTCACACACCTCCCGGATGGAGTCGATGGAGACTGTCAGAGGAAATCGGAAGTCAGCAAGTCAGTGGTGAAATGTAACACAGTGCATTTACTTAAAGTACAATTCGGAGGTTCTTTTACTTTACGTCAGTATTTCAATGTTATTCTACTTTATACTTCTATTGCACTTTATTTCAAAGGGAAATATTGTACTTTTTACTGCACTACATTTATCTGACAGTTACTTTGCAGGTTCTGATTTTATATACAAAACATTTGATCAGGTTATAAAATATGATGCACGGTTTCAGATTAAATTACCCAACAGTATGAAGTAGTTAAAATTAGCTGCACCTAGAACAGCAACAACAGTAAAATACTGCTTACGCAGTAATGCTTCACTAATAATAATCCGACAATATAACTCCAATGACACCTAATAAGTGAAATTTCTGAATACTTCTTCCACCAGTGGAGTAAGCAGACCACTAGGTTTCGAGCCTTATGTCGTGTCAAAAGCTGACACAAAATCAAACCTATTTAAAAAACAATAGAGCAAAACTCAGGTTATTAAACCCAGTGCATCCTTCTGCAGTCTTTATTGTTCTACTGGTCTTGAGAATTTCCACCTCTGGCTAAATAGTGAATTAATTGTTGTGGGCATAGGGATAGTTTAATGAGGAAATTCTTCCAACTGATTTCAGGCTTTATGATACAGAGGATTAAAAATACTCAACTCGATGAGCAGTGCCCAGAGAGCTCTGTTTATCAAGATGCAACATTTATGAGATGGTAATGACATTTTACCGGAAGACTGCCTCAAGTCATTCATTCATTTTCCCCATGACAGCAAGCACATGATACATTATGTACTTGTGTTTCTTCAGCCTGTCTGCTATTTTGGAACTTCTACGGACCAGGTTCATTCCCCAAAAACATCCATCTTTCTCTATCTCTCTTTGTCTTTCACTCATAAAATAAACAACATGGATGAAACATTATTTACACACTCATTCATAATGCAGTGAGATAGCTGTACGCTCATGGCCACACACACCCTCCCCCAGGCTGTACAGTATAGAGCCTGTGGTTTTGTGGCAGTTGTATGTATATAGACTACTGAATGTCAAAGATGCCTTCAACATGTCACTCGACATGATGCTGCTGTGTTGTGCTCAACATACCCTACAGCTGGAGATACTATATGTGCTTTTCCCGAATGCAGTACTTTTATAAATTATGCAAGAGTATACACCAGGTATCAACAACACACAACTACTGTCTGCTAGCAGCAGGGTTTGAGGATGATGGTGTCAGTCCTCAGTGACTGATTCCTGTTGGTGGTTTTGTTGGCCTTCTGACCTTCGCTGTGACCTTTGCAAGACAGTGAAAACTGGTGATCTGCATATAATTTTCTGTACATATCTAAGCTTCAAGTGGTGGAATGTAACAGAAAGTACATTTACTCAAATACAACTGTACAAATCTGAGGTAGTTGAACTTTAATTTCAATTTCACGCTACTTAATTCTTCTACTCCACTACATTTCAGAGGGAAATATTGTTATTTTTTACTCCACTACATTTATTTGACAGCTTTAGTTACTAGTTACTTTACAGATTAACATTGTATATAGTTAAAATTGCTCCACCTCGACCAACTACAACAGTAAATGTTTAAATATGAATGCATCAGTAATACTATTCCAATATTATCACATGTAATACTCTGGGTTGTAGCCAGGACTTAAGAAATACTGAGGTTAGTTAAGAGTTCAGTTTTTTTTGTGTGTTCAATATTTTGTGTAACTTTTATTTCCCAACATGCTATTTCAAAGCCTAAAATTCTGGTAGAGAAATGCTGAATAATATTTTTATTAACTGGTATAAAACTAGTCATATTTAAATATACTGAGTGTAAAAATACATGATGATAGAATATTTTACAAAAAAAAAAAAAAAGACTAAAAACAAGAATAAGAGTCTCCAGCTATGCTAGCGGCTCTGTGAGGCTATATTTAGACACACAGCGGTGCTTTGAGCTAAATGCTAAATTGTGAGCATGCTAACATGCACATGCTAACATGCACATATATATGTTTACCATGTTAGTTTAGCATGTTAGCATGCTAACATTAGCTAATTAGCAGTAAACACAGAGTCCAGTTGAGGCTGATGGGGATGTCATTAGTTCTGCAGGTGTTTGGTCATAAACCAAAGTATTAGACACATTAAGATGTTGACCTGATGATGGCGCTAGATGAAAAGTCAGAGGATCACCAAAGTTATTACAGTTCATCCTGAGGGGAACATGAATGTCTGAACCACATTTCAATTACAATCCATCCAATAGTCGTGGAGATACTTCTTTCTTATGGGGGCTCAAAAGTGACAGGAAATGAATAAATTAACTACTACATAAATGAGCATTAAAAATAAATAAAAATACATTTTGCCAAAAAAAAAAAAAAAAAAAGAATAGCACTCATTTTACTATTGAGGGCTACAATTTTTTTTTACAAGTATCCCCCTCAGACAACATACCAGTTTCTGTGGGAACATTCAGACCACATGGCCTTTCCACTGACAAACCCTTAATTTTTATACAAAAATGTTTTTAGCCCAATACTGACTAAAAATGTAGGACCTCTACAATATGCTGTACATTACACCACTACAAGTATATTACTCCATGCTGTTATTTAATCTTATTGACAGCTGCAGTGTCTGTTGCAAGTACTTTTGCTACAGCATAATCTCTCCAGTGTGTCTCTACTGCACTCCTTTATTTACTCTGAGTCCTGGTTGTACTGCTTTGTTTGAAAAGCTGGTGGTAGTAAACTTTATGAACCTGCTCAAATACCATAACTTACTGCTCCTGCTGCCACTAGTTTCCACTACAGGGGCTTTGGAAAATTGATTTTTCCTTTTCAGATTTTAAAATGCCTTTCTCATGAGCATACAAATTATTTTAAGTGCTGATTTGATAATCTGTGGCACTCGAGCATGTAGACTCTGATCAAAACTCAACTTGACCAAACCATTCTGACTGACTGCTCCGAGGATAGCGTTTTGCTGGCCAGATTGTATTTTTACATTTTGTTGTTTGATTGGTTTTGCTCTCAGTTGTGCAACTGTAGTTAACAAAAACTGTGACAAAACATCATTTCATTTCCATGACGAAGACGAGACATTGATGAGACAAACCTGTGACTAAATCTGTATATATATATATATATATATATATATATATGACAAAAAAATGTTGACTGAATTGAAAATAAAAGTGGAACAAAATCTCATATTTTAATTTTGAATAGAGTTGCTTCAGGTCTGAGACTTTTTCTGATTAGTAATACTTTTTTATTTTATCTATTTATTTTTTTGATGGCATTTCCCATGTTCGTTTCATCTCATTACCAGAGTATGTTTCATGTCTGGATGTTATTACTTAACTTCTTTGACATCAGACCAGACACACACTCATATTTTAAAGGCCAATTTAGTTTAGACTAAAACCAGTAAACCAGTAATTTATCTTTAACTAAAAAAAGACATTTGAGTCTAAACTAAAATGTCCAGTTTTCGTCAACCAAAAATGGACTCGAATAAGGATGAAGTCGACTAAATACGTACAAAGACTTTGGCTCTCAGGACTAAGACTAAATTTAAAAATAGCTGAAACTAACACCAACTATCAGACTGTATTTTTATGTGTTGGTTGTTGGCTGGTTCTATCGGTCCAAATCTAAATTTCTGTTTGTGGTGTTGGTTATTTTGTGGGCCAGAGAGGGTAAATCTTCTGCCAGACCAGAGGCCTGCAGTGCTTCCTCTCTGTAAGTCTGTCCCAGTGGGTGATCTGTGATAAGCCTCTAGAGGCTGGTGGCATGAAACACCACACAGAGTGCCAGGGAATATGCTCCCAGAAAAGGTTACAGTGGCTAGACTATTGTATCCCTCCCCAGCAACTCAGACCTGTCAAGGTGTCAAATGAGGGATGCAGGGACACATACAGGGTGAGGCTGTGTCAGTTGGGGTGTGACTATAAGCTGGGAACATGCATTCGTCAAAAGAATAGAAGGCATAACTCCTGAGCAACTTTCTACAGGCGTAGAGCTAAGAGAAGACAGCGTGTCATTCCTACTTGGATTTCTAGAAATGTGTCACGTTATATTCAGTATATCAGATGTGTGTGGAGGGGGGATTAAGAGAAAGGAAGTCATGCTGTGTGAGGACTGCCCCCACTCTGAAAGTAGCTTATAGTACCCGTTTTACTCACTCAACCGTAAAAGGTTTAAGATTTAGGATAAATTCCTTGATTTAGTTTTCAATATCTTTAAACAAAAAAAAAAAAAAAACAAACAAAGCTTGAATTGTTCTGATCTGCCAATGAAGTGCGTGTGTGTCATTTTCACGTAGTGGTGGCACGTGTGTGTAAGACACAGTTTGGGCAGATTAAAGCTGATGAATAATTAAGTCGACTTAAGAAGCTTATTAAATCCAGGGCTACAGAGGAGGGAGAGCAACAGGAAACTGAGCCCCTAAGCCCCCATGAGACGCCCAGAGATACTGGAAGCTGCTGCTAAGAAGTCCCTTTGCCTTCTTTTATTCTTAAACACTGCAGGGAAGGTTTTGTTTGTTGCAGATACTGTGCAGGGAAAATAAATGTCCAGTTCAAAATAACAAAAACACTTTCAGCCCTGAGGGAATGTATCTAGCAGAACTAAAAGCCTGTCAAACATAAACAGATAAACAGGCCTGCTGGGAGATAGGCATTGGAGCATAATGAATTAATAAATTATGGGGAAAAAATTATATATATATATATATATATATATATATATAATCTTTACCACTAAATCAATATGAATGACAGTTATAGCTGCTTTTAAATTGCGCTTTCAGGTAAGCTAAAAGTTTCTTTCATTCCCAACAGAGTAGACGCTTTTACACTCTTATTCCATCACTGCAGCTCAGAATAACATGAGGACACTTTGTGATAATAACTGGAAATAAAAAGTATACCCTCTGTTGTCTTTTATTAGAAAAAGAATCCACACATTGTTAATTAGCTCCCATGATTATACATGCAACGTTTTGGCCAGCATTAACTACTTTTCTTCTCCTCTCATCTCTGCTTTGGCAGCTGAAACAGACTTGCAATAGGCTGCTTTTTAACTTTTTATGTGTATCACATATTCATAATAGTTCCTCATGAGACAAAACCAGCACAAATATTCACTCAAAATGCAAACGTATTTAAGACATAAAGACATAATTCCCACACCTAGTCATAGCCTTAGCCTTACTCTTAATGTTGTATATTACTCCTAGTGTTTCAAGGAATTTAATTTTGGATAATATTCGTAGTGTTTCTACAGCTATTTATTCTATACGTGATTACATTGTATACATAAAATAGAGGTTTAAGATCATACCGTTCAGTCCCACTTCAGGCCTGAACATATTTTTTAAAAACATTATTTAAAATGTTTGATTTCTTGCCTTTAACCAGGTCATGAGACTTTAATTTCATTTAATTAATACCAGTTGGCTAGTTTATAAAAAAAGCTGTGGCCATTGTCTTTCTGACAGATTGAATTGTCTGTTGAGCCTGTTGGAAGGATGACATATGGAGATTTGGGGGAAAAATATGCTTCATTCAATTCAATTCAACGAGCCCCTGTCTGTCACATCAAATCTGGCACAAATGGCTTCCCATACATTTGAACCATGAATACATTGAACTACAGGAGCAAGACAGATTTGAAAGGCTGTTCCCTTGTGACAGTAAGAAGGAAGAAGACACTTACTCTTGGCCTTTTCATTCTTGCGCGAGGGCCTCCAGCGGATGCAGGACTTGTGCTCGTCCAGATAGAAGAACCGCACCAGTCCCTTGGAGCCACCGCGGAGCTTCACCATCTGGGTCCCCATCTGCATGGAGCTCATACATTTCTCCACTGGAGGCAAGAAAACAAGCCAGACAGAAGAAAAAAAAAAAAGGTTGGAAAGTTGTCAAAAGGGGAACCGCTGGAGTGAGCACTGCAACTGAAGAAAGTGTGTGACAGACAAAAATGTGCATACATGACACGGTTTCATTCAAGAGACTGAGCATGTGTGTGCTTGTGTATGTGTGTGAATTTCCACAAAAATCCATCTGGGCTCTCATGCAAAACACAGTTATTTACTTATACACTCACATGAACACACAGCAATGCAAAGCAAATGCATTGGATATGCCTGTCACTGCCGACAGGGTTTTACTTGTCTCGTGGGAGGAAGAGAAAGGGAGAGAAGATAGATGGCAGCGAGAGGCAATTTCTCCCCGAAAAACTCTTTAACAAGATCTCTACTTCACAGTGTAGACTATAACAGAGCAACAACAGGGAAAATCAATAAAACCAGGAGCTCTTTTTAGATGTGAGGATTCATATCGTGGCCTAAATTTAACAGAAATCCTTCCACATCTTCTAGGAATAAAACGACACCCAGAGAGTAAGACTGACATTAATGAGACGTGCCAAAATTCTGAATGGTGGCACTGAAAAAACAACGAGGCCTCTACAATGTGTCCTTGCCATTATTTTGGGGGAGAATTTGACAGCTCCTCCACAGGAAGCTAATGGTCTGGCTGCTTTGGACAGCCACATGCCCCTGGGCTGCAGCTACACCCTATGTGGCCATATTATCAATTATCAAGTGTCTGTCACATCCTATCAAACTATTTCCCCGCAACATGCAGGAAATTAGGCCAACTCGGCACGCACACTTTTCTAAAGAAGGTCAGCAGATCACTAGTACACACATGACATTCAACATGTCTGCTGCTAAACACAAGTTTCTTACCAGAGAAATGGTTCAACTCAGCCTTAAGATAGTACATAACACACATTTTCAAATAAAAGCTGGTATTCAAATAATGGCGTTTCCAATAATAACAACAAACAAATAAAGGCAGGGCACTAATTAAGCTTGGGTAAAAAGAAAAAACACTGAGGAGGGGACTACTACTACTACAGTACTACTACAGTAATGATTGTATTAATGGAGAAACTGTTTATGGGTAACATCATCAGACAGGAATGGCTGTTTGTGGTTAATCTAGCACAATTTGCATTAATTTTGCAGCCTTGCCCACAATGGCCTAATGCACCCAGAGATGTTAAAAGGACAACTAACATGGTATTAAAAGTGGGGCAGAATCTCTGCCAGTTGGCAGATTTACAACGTCTCATGGTATATATATATATATATATATATATATATATCCATATATTATGTATATATACATATTGCCCACCCCTAATGGGACTATGACATTTGAGCAGCTGGAAGACTCAATTTAACTAAACTGAACTTAATTAGAAAGATTTGCAGGAAGTGTAGCTTAGCAATAGAAAAAATGGCAAAATGGAAGTGATTGGAAAGAAATAGTGAATATTAGTGAATGACAACAGTATTTGTGTTAAAACAAGAAAGTGAGAGCAGGAGAGCGGTGAGTATGACAAACTCTATTGTTGTATTGATGGAGTTGGAGCTGTAGAAACACACATTATACTGAATTTATCAAGAAAACAGGAAAAGATGGAGCATGTTTTGAGCCTGCATTAATCGGGGTCTGGTGACTCTGAGTTAATCAGATTTTATCTAACAAGAGAATTCACAGCACTGCTAGTATTCTTGATGTGCCCTGATTTCTTTGTGTTCCTAAATTAAGATTCTCAATTCTGACCTGACTCAAGCGTATCAACACCAAATGAATGCATGTTTAATCAAGTTCGATAAAACTGATTTGCAACAAAGAAAAGTTCACAGAAAACACCAACCATGGAGCTTGACAGCTTCAAATGCATGCAGAGTATAACCCTGGATCACATTTTGACCCATTGCAGCATACATCCAAAATATCTACTGTGTAAGTAAGTAACGCAAACCAGCAGTGATGGATTGCTCTAACTGAGCATTGATTTGGCCTGGCTGTGGTCTCACCGCAGAGAGCCCAGCCCCAGGGTATCGTTAATGTAGTTCAGTCCTGTTCTCCTAACCTCTGCTATCCAATTCCTGCTCAGGACCATATCAACAAAGTGTGTAGCTTTCTACTGGTTCAAGCTGTCCTATATATATATATATATATATATATGTGTGTATATGTGTGTGTGTATATATAATATATGTATATATGTTGGTATCCATGTGAAGTTCAAACAACATCTAAAAATCCCAAGAGTTTATTCTGAGGACGGTATCAGGTGCAACTAAAATCGGGAAGACGGTGGAAACAACAAAGTCACATGTCCTACAGTAGGTTGCTATAGCAACAAACAAACATGGCATAGTATAAAGGTAAACAGAAGTGTCTCACTGTCATAAACTGTATGTTTGAGTCAGACGAGCCCTTAACGAAGTGAAGACACTACAGAGCAACTTCACCACGTTCAACCCAACAAGATACCAAACAAAAGGTGTGGGTGTGTGCTGACGGAGTATCACGAGGCTACACCTGAGGACTGAGTCCATGTCACTGGGTCACATAACCCCACGAACGACAAAACAAGCTCTATATTTAGTGTCAAAAAGCTTTGAGCCGTTACTGAACCGCTATAACAGTAGTAGGCGGCAAATGCACAGTATATCACTGCCATTTCACATTTAATTTGGAAATAATTAACCTGCTGCTGAGCCTCACAAGCCTGCACTAAAACCTTTTTACTTGCTCAGTTAGTTCATCCTGCTGAAATTCACACCGCACACACATTTCTTTCTGATTTAAATTAAGGTCTGAAGATGTCTTGTGGTGAACAATCTGCCAAATGTACGGGTTTCTTCTGTAAAAGTCCAACTGTTCACTTCACGGAGGTTGGCATTCTCTGAACACTAATTAAGACTAATAAGTAGTTATTTACTAATAACTAATAAGCTCATCAACAAAGGAGACGTCCCGGTGAGATCAGTGTTCCCTGTTTTTTTTCCCGTGAGACCAAACACTGCCAAACTGTTTTAAAACCATGTGTCCTAACCAGGAAATAAAGTAAAATCAAAAGTAAAAAATAACAATGTGGGTGCAGTTTTCTGTAAGTTTTAAAGTCTGTCAGCAAATCAAATTTGGGAACATATGAGGGAAGGAAAGAAAATCTAATCAAAAATGAGAAAATTACACTATGACAAGGGCTATGGCAAGAAGCTATGAGGAAGGTAAGCAGTGGAAACAGTACAGGTCATAGCAGACAGGGACAAAGACAGAGGGATGACCTGTTGTGGAGTTTGAAAGTAAAAAAAATAAAAAGCAAGCAGATGTTGCTTACAGACGTTTTTGAGAGAACAAAGACACAACAGCAGCACAGATATACAACAGAGAGAGCGACAAAAGTAGAGCATGACGCAGAAAGGCAGTAGAGTATTTACTTGTGGGGGTCTAGGCCCGTTGCCACGGTTACACCATCAGATTAAAAGCGTGTGCCCATAGTGGGGGAACGCTGGATGTTAACTGGAGCTCAGGCTTGATTTATGAGAGCGCACAAGAAGCCAGAGTCATCCAAGAGTGACAACAACTAATGTGCTTGTTTCTGAAGATACGCTGCCCTGGTTTCTCCACCTGTAAATGTTGTATTCATAACAACAAAGTAATTTTAAGAAAAGATCTTGTTAAGTCCACATTTTTATCTGTTTTAGATTATGGGTATCAGAGTCTAGATCAGAGTCTCTCCTCAACTTGGCAGAACAGATTTTTTTTGTATTCTGCAGAGTAGGGATTTTTGCCACAATTTCACCTATTCCAAGGTGCATTGACAAGGGAGGAAGTCAGAAGATGATGGCTTGTGGCACCCTTCATCAGGGTCATCCAGGGATGACCAGAGATGACCCTGATGAAGGGTGCCACAAGCCGAAGCACATTGGCATCTTTTTTTGTACTATGCACTCTGGGTTTGGAATAATTTAGAAGACAAATTTAATTTGGAAATGCTGCCTTCACATCTGACATTGAAATGGCAAAATATGTTTTCAACCACAAGAATTTTAGTCAGCACTAGTAAATTTCAGGCCTCTCCATCTCCTGACCAACTTCCTGGGAGGACATGGTTGCTGTGTGATGGGACGACCTACATCAACGTTCCCGTATTTAATAGGGATTAACAGTCCTGCTGGTTGGTTAATGGGGTCAAAGCAGGAAGCAGATAACAGGTGACGGGCGAGGTAGCAGTCTCCCACCCTAACGCAGCTGAGGCTGAGGCCAGGTAAGATGAGTGGGTGTCACCCTCAGTGACGTGGCAGGGTGACCTGCTGTCCTGCTGCCACAGTCACAATATGGGCCAAGCAGGCGGAGTCAGCTACTGTCAGGGCACCAGGTTAATCCCAGGGGGATTGTCTGGAGGCCATATGTTGCAGCCACACACACACACACACACACAAACACACACACACACACACACACACACACACAGGTGATTCCTTGGTGCAGATGGTCATTTTGCTGAAGTTGAAACAACCAACTGAATGAAGACTGACAGGGTGGTGGTGTAAAGGTTAAACACACAGAGCCACTTTGATAATTGTGGGATGGGAAAATTAATAACACCCTCCCCACCTTCAACAGGTACTGCATTTTCTGCATAAATAAAGGTTAACAAATGTTTTTTTTTTAAAAGTGTTGAAGATGTCAGTCACCTTGTGACTTGCAATGCCCACCATGTCTAGTCTTACTAAAAACACCCGTCTGCCAGGGGTAACAGGTCTGCCAAGCATGTAACAAGTATTGGTGTTTCTATGTCTTTGCAGTTCAGTGCTGTCCGCATTTAGCAGGAATTATGGGTTTGTGAAGATACACGTAAATGTCTTTGTAGGTCTACAGAGAAGGGGGTCATGGGTAACTGTAGGTTGCAGATGAGCAGATCTAGACAACAACAACACATCGCGCAAACCAGAGTATCAAGCAAGCTGATTGGTTGATCCAACCCGTCAAGAGTAGTATACCATCTGTTGGCAATTAACACTTGGAATAAGATAAAAATAAAAATCAGTTTAAAAGGGGCAGAAAAATGGGTTTGCCGACCTACCCACATCTTATTTAGTTAATTTAGTTAGTTAACGATCTGAGTCATCGCCACAGGCTGAGGTCACTGTAACAGCAAAAGCTGTCAGATAAAGGTGAATGACAGGAAAAAGATTATTTTCACTTATACAACAGTCCCTGTAAACAAAAAAAACATTAAAAAAAACATTGTTCTCACCTCAAACACACTGCCAGTCTAAGCCAGTCAGGTAAACTAAGTCTCCATTGCAGACCAGTTGCACAAAAAGACGACAAAATAGACCACAAAGAAGAGTAAAACTTCATCTCGGACATCTTGGTGTGTTTTGTTACTGCAAGGAATTTTAGTTCGGACACGGTGTGCAACGGCTTCAATGAACACTGTTGATTTTAATATTTGGTATTTTATTTTTAGTTGAGTATCTGACAAAGCTTACCCATGTAGCCAAGCCTCCACTTGGAGAAGGCCACAATGCTGCTGCCTATCCAGAAGAACTCCTCCAACACGCTGGACAGAGAGGCCTGCTGCTGGCTCTTACACTGAGCCACCTCCTTCAGTTTGTCCTTGTCCCTCTCTGAGGAGAAAGCCCCTTTAGCCGGAGGTCCGGGCTTGTCTCCAGTGGCGGCCGTGGCAGTGGAACGCATCAGGACTGAAGACACTGGGCCGATGGGGAAAAAGCTGTTCTTCTTGGATGTGTTCATTTAGAATAACTGAGATTACAAGTTGCTGTCTAAAAGTCAAGGGGATGTTCCCACTGAAATTTCATCTGAGAATAAATGTAGCTGTGGGTAAATTAGGTACGCAAAATAGACATTTACCTCAAGTACTTTTGAGTAAATGTTCTTCTTGGGTAATGTTCTATATCCTCTTTTTATTCCACCTCTTTAAAAACTCAGATACAGTATCATCAATAGTATCACTTGCTGGTAACTTCCTTCCTAGGTTCAAAGCAGAATCCGGAGAAAAAAAAGCAACAAAAAAATTCCTCTCAGTCTCCGAATGGTATCAACAGTTGATCAATAATCTTGTGATGTTATTGCCCCAGAAAACCTTCTTATTGCACTGCCATCTCTTCAATAGTCTTCCATCTCAAAGACCAAAAAGATGCAGCAGTATGTTTTCAAGGCTACAATTTGTCTTCATGCTGTGCCATCATTTCTTTATTTCTTCCCTCAGCTAGCATTTATCAGTAGAGCTGAAAACGGCTGGCTTCTTATGAAAGAGAGGCTGTGGCTGCATCGGCGGAAAGCAGAAAAGACATGGAAGCACAAAACACAAACGGTAACTGTGCAACATGTGTTGGGCGGGCAGAAATCCTAAATCCCTAGGAAGCAGTAATCCTGGTCTAAGAGATTAGCTAAATGTGTGGAGTGAAACACAATGACCCACGGAAAAAGAAGGAGAGAACGGATGGTAGGACATGATAGACCCCTAATAAAGATGGAGCTTCTTTTATGCTCCAGGACCAATTAAAGAGTCTGTTTGATGTTAGAAGGTGTTTCCTCAAGGGCTCCGGACAGACTGAGCTCTGATATTCCCACACCTGTCTGCAGCCCTGCTCCACATGAAACAATCCTTTTGTCAGTTACCCTGCACTCACTCCCTCACTCTGTCTGGCTGCCTTACTGAGGCTCTGCAGTATCATCAGCACTGACTGAAAACTAATATTTCATTTTTTCAGTGTGCACGTAAATCCTTTAACCATGCATACTGGAGCAGATACAGCCGTCCTCATTAGTTTACTGTGTGCTTAAATGCCAATACCATTATACTATGCTGGTTTTCATAAATCTCCAATACTTTCAACAAACCTGCTCTGGCTGCTAAAATTCCATCACAACACCGCCTCCCAAAAAAATGTAGCTCTGTGGACTGAAACAGGTCAGGTTTCAGGCAGAGTCCTGACAGTGGGATGCAGCAGTCTGAGCACGTTGAGCAGAGTCAAACAGTGTCAGACCTCTGGACCTGGATCTCTGACCACCCAGACTGCTTGACAAACAGGTGCCAGGTCCTGAATATGGAGCAGTTCAATTTACAGAGCTGACAAAATCTGACAACGAGCCAACATAAAAAGCCCTGTGCAGAAGTAGCTCCAAAACAGTCCACAGCAGAGAACCAGAGTGATGGCAGAACCTCTAGGTTGTGTTTCAGAAGTAAGAAAACCTCATTCAAAAATCACATTAACATTTGTCTATAATGGAAATGACTAAAAATCTAATTTTTAAAAAAAACAAGATGTTTTCAGACATCAGATTACAGCAAAAAAGTTTGAAAAGTAACACTGGAATACAGTATGTTGCATAGAGTCAGTAAATATACATGGGAGCTGCAGTATGATAATGTCACTGTTGTTTAACTTTAAGATCATGAAGATTTCAACTTCTAATAGCAAGTGATATACAGTAGTATATGCTCACATTGCTCACATACTGTTTTATGGTTTAGTGTGTTTTGTATTTTTATTTTATTTTTTATGTTAAACTTAATTTAAATTTTTTTTTAAAGTTGTGTTTTCATTCATAAAAATGATCATACAGCAAATCTCAGTTTTACAGAAGGCCTGAGAGGCAAATAAGGGAAAAAAATTCCACCTACCTAAACTTTTTTTCTCACCTGTTTCACAGATGAAATTTCTTTTAAGGAACTTCGAAAGATTATCCTGGCAAAAACTTTTTTTGTGTCATAAACACAGGAGAGTAAACAATTAAGATCAGACTTAGAAAATGGAGCACTAGAATAGTGTTTTTTCACTTGCCTCTCAGGACTTCCGTACAGTTTATTGATGAATAAATAAACTAGTAAAGGAAACAGAATCCAAATGTTTAATTAGTAAACGGTATTAAAAGACAATGTAAGCTGTGTCCCAATTCCACATTTACCTCCTTTGAATCATTTGGACACTACATAGGTAAGAAGACTGAAGGCTAGTAGGCTGAACATGTGTGACCTCCCCAATGGGGATAATGTGCAGAGGGCTCACCATAGTATAATCACAACTTCCTGCACCACACACACCAAATGGCAAGACGCGGCTGCATTTCTAAACAACATCTGGGGGAATACAAGTTCAGGGTGGAAATAGCTGATTGCTGGTGACACAGAAGGTCAGATAGTTCAGACTCCCTGTGGGAAAATTACTTGGACCTTCCAGCCCATTCTGCAGGAAAATACTAAATTTCCACACAGACAAGAGCCAATCAAAGTTGTGTGGATGACATCCCAGCAGGAAGTTGACAATATTTTGTACTTGGTCTGCATACTAAACTGGCAATCCTGCTGCTGCTGCGTTCATGTCTGATCTCTACAACTTGGTGTGAGAATTTGTTTTTATCTCCCACTTGGTACTTCTGCTGATAAAAGAAAAATCCATGCTAACAGTTTTGTATTTCCACCACAACTTTACTTAAAAAAAATGAATAACACTCACATCCGTTTGGGTTTCATTTTAAAATGAAAACTTTTAATTCAAATTACTGTATGTCACCTAATTCTTTCACTATTGCATGACCGCATAATAAGTAGTCTTTCTGAAATCCTGCAAACCTTTAGCGCATGTGCATTTCTCAGGGTTCAACATCTCAACAAACTCCATACAAAGCAGCTGTAAGCAGGTTTATGCTCTAAATGGAGGCAACAAGTGCTACTTATTTTCAGCAGGACTCCTTTCACACATGAGGATTTAACTCAGCTAATTCACACGTGACAGGCATGCTATCACCAGATAAGTGCTCAAAAAACCTTACTGTGTGTGTGTTTGGATGTCAAAGAGAGAGAGAGAGAGAGAGATAAGGTCACTGATAAGCCCAAAGTTAAAAGCAAGGCAGCAGCAGAAGCCAGGGTGCAGAAACAGTATCATCTCTGTGAAATAAGACTTCAGTCTGACCAAGAAGGTGAGCCAGCTCCACGCCGGGCAGAGTGAAACACTGAATCTGCAGCACTAACAGTGGAATCTTGAGGCTAACAAAACACTAACATTGTTGGACAGAGGTAGCTGAAGCCAACACTAAATATTATTTAATTTTTCATCTGATCATACTATATTCAGCGCCTCCCTAACTTATAGAAGAAGCCTCTGATATCACACAATCACACCCTATGACTGGAAATCCCTTCACTGAAAAGGGAATAGAAACATTCATTCGAACTTGCAGGTGAACTGGTCAACACATCATTACAATCAATTCAGGTCAAGGGAATCCCTATAATACTGCACTGCCGATCAATGTTGCAATAAATATGTAGTGTGATCAATCAAAATCATAACCATCATATTAAGTGGACAAAACTTGACTAAAACATGTCACTTTTTTATCAAACAAGTATACCATATCTTAATATTTGTCAGTGGAGCTTACATTTTAAGTTTGGCAGTAATTGCATTGTGGAATATTATAAAACTATTAATTCTAATTTTGTTTTTCATCATTCACACACAAAGGAGAAGCCATTGACTTCCACGCCACTGATTGCTCGATATGAGCAAGCAGATACAACAATAACCCCATGTAACACTACAAAGGGGTCACCGAATCTGCCAGCAAAATGACATTTGTTTTATTTCACCCTGCCACATCACTGATCCTGAAAAGTTGCCATTAACTTTAACTTCTTCTCACATCACCACAAACAAAAATGAGATTAGCCCACTGCTAAAGCACTTCCATTTTAGGAAGTTGCCGCCAGCAAAAATGTTAAATCTGGCTTTACCTTCCCACTGTGTTATCTATAATTAAACAGAGTGCCTGACCTAAAATGATGTGGAGTGATCTAGACCAGAGCCGCGTGGGCCCCGTCTGTGTCAGCGAACCAGACTACAGAGAGAGGACTGCAGCCTCTGCCCCGATGCTTTCATTATTCCAATTTGCTTTGCTTGTCACTGCTGCTATGTTCCCATTAACTGAAGGCAGTAATTGAATCGTTGGGATGCTCCCTTTTAATTCGGGATGGCTCTAAAACATTCATCAGATTTAACAGCCCGTTTCTACAACAAGACGTTGCAAGGAGAGAGAGCCTGGTGAGGAATATGAGTGAACAAAAATCGAAAATTGAAATGAAACAAAATGCTGCTGGATGGATAATTTCAGTGCCGAATTTATCGGAGGACCCTTCCAATACCCAAAATAAACAGCACAAGACCATATGCTCTCAGATCCATATGCAAATAAGCAGGGAAACAAAAAGCTGACAGAATTCTTAAAGGAGTTTGAAATATCGGCGGCAGTGGACAGAACATATCAGGCATAAACGCGTTTGGTCCTTTGCAGCAACGTATATGTATCATTCAGAGTCAGGCGAAACAATTTTATGAGTAGAGAAAGCAAAGAGAACCAACTCACCGTGGCCCCGGGGCTTGGCTTTTTTGATATTTTTGCCTGGCAGACATTTTGCATCGCTGTTATCAAACACTAAGTTGGGTTTACTGTGTCGTTTTAGCACCCTGGACCAAGTGGCATAAATATGAATTTTCGACGACTTGTCGTTGAGATACCAAAGATGAGCGGAGTCGTGAAAACTCGCAATCTGTGGCATAACAACTCAACTCTCTGGAGTCTCATTAAAAACACCGAAAAACAGGCGAAAAATCCGCTTCACGGGATAAATTCCCGTTTACTGTAGCTACAATGAAAGTGTTAAAAATAAAAAATATTACAGCGGAGTCACTATTTTGTTCATAAGTATCCACACATCGGAAATAAGTCAAATCACAAGGGGACATTTTGCGGGATCTCATTACTCAGGTAGCTCACGCACGTGTCACACACCTGTTTCGCATTCGGGCACACACTGGAATATGGGAAATGTGACATCTAAGACAAAACAGCTTTGGAGAAATAAACAGATTTCTCTCTTTATGCTTAAAATAAATAATCTAATTAATAAATAGAAAGTCCCGCCTCAGTTCCTCCAGCTTTTATTGCTCATTGTAATTTATCATAGACATTTTTCTGCTCATATAAAGTTGATGTGGGTATACTGAGGTCATGCGGTCCCAATCACCCCCTCCCAGAAACTTAATAGCACACAAAACAAATCAATAAAATGTTTTATTTGTTGGATTTGCCATATTTTAGTTACTCAGTTAACTGTACAAATATATTATCTTTGAATTTTATAATATAGTTTAAATGCTGGTTCAAAGCTTTCTCCACTGCTAATTTAGACCTTCTTAGGCCTTATTCATTACATGAACACAACACTACTTGAACCTACACAAAACAGGCATGTATAATATAATACAATTTTTGAACTGGTGTTGGACCTCAAGACAACACATCAATTCATAACCCTGCACAACAGAGTAGACTGTATGCCCATTAGGTATAAGTAGGCCAGTGGAAAGTAGGCCAAAGCCCAGGTGGCTAATTTTACTGGGAGAAATGTCTCCTTACATCATGTTGTCTGTTTGTCATGCTGCCTCTGGAGTCAGCCAATCAGTGAGAGGGCACCGGCACTTGACCATTAAAGTGGACACCCGAGTGACCTTCAAGTCTGATTACTGTTGACAAGCAGTGGGAACGCTCCTCGAGGGATTCTGGGATCTCAGCATTTAGTCATTTAATTACTATTCTCTTACAGAAACGTGTTTGCTGTGTGTGAGCTTCTGCTTTGGGTTCAGTGGAAGTGCACTGTTCGTGGTGCTGAAATGCTCCAACAAAGTCAAACCATAGACTGTATACAGTATATAGATTGACAACATGACAGCTGGCCAAAAGTGAAGCCAAAACATCTCAATTTTACCCCCTGGTGGCTGGCTGCAGTATAGGTTACAAACCCCGCCCCCTCCATGTTAGCAGATGGGATATGGGCCAAACTGAAAAATCAAAGTACACGTCAAATACATTTTTCCCAAAGATGGTTTCTGTCATTTTAGGTAGTTCTTATCACGCTGATGTTTGTTCAAGTGTTCATTTTTGATCAGTTTGGTTTTAATTCGTTATTTGATGCTATAAAAAGGGGGTGTCACATCATGATTGACAACTGTGAGTGTGCTGTGATTGGTTCAGGTGGGTGTATAGGCGGGACCTCGATACTGCGGCTCCACCGCGGGTCACTACTGCACAGACTCTGGCTCCAAATGATGTCACCAGTGCAAGATGGCAGCTCCCGTATCCGGGATATTTTGGCTTCATTTTTTACAATGGGAGGAAGTGGAGACACGTCGTCCATCTTTATGTACAGTCTATGGGTCAAACCTGTTTGTTGTATAGATTCTGCCCTTAAAAGTGTTTTAGTGAGGTTGATGTTGGGCCATAAGGTTGGAGACAAAGCAAAGTCTGGGTTCTGCACCTCTGTGCATATCTTTGTTTCTGCTGCATTGATTTTGATCATTTTTTTAAACTGTCCATTGTGAGTCAGACAGTGTTATAGGAGTGACATGATAAATCACCAGAGGACTCTTTAAGTTCACACATTTTGGTGCCCCTTGATCCCAATCTAATTTTAAGGTTGATCTTTCAGATCAGAGCTTTTTCTAGCAGTGCCAAGTGCTGTACAAGTGTGTCCACAAGACAAGTGAAATAGGGAATGTGAAGGGGAGAAAAAAAATCAGTGTTAGGATGGACTCACTTGAACCTCATCAAAGAGCATGTTCACAGTTATTGAGTTAATCAAGAAATGATTGACATGTGATGAACTTCTCTCAAGGCCTGTATGCCAATCAATCACCCATCTGTCAGTTTATCTGTAGAAGTATTGTTTCATATTTTTATATATTTTTGTTCTACCATGAAGTACTTTATGTTACCACAATAATGCCCCAAAAAAATTTGATCCAGTGTTGATTCAATGTAAAACACATACATCCTCTGAAACAGCATATAGAACCATAATGGCACACTAAAAGTCTGTATTAAAACCTGATATAGGTTGCAGCTCTTTAACCCTTTAATGGTCCTCTTAACCGTTTGGTAGAGCACATTTTTAACTGTGACATCTTGTTGAAAAAATAGTTGTACTTAATGAGATTTTTTTTGAAATGTGTGGTCAGTTAGAAAATGTGTTGTTGTTGCCTAAGAGAACTAAGAAATACAAAAATCAATAAATTCCATTTTTAAAGGGTAAGACCATCAAATGGTTAAAGCAGCATGTCCCACAGAGAACAACAACTGGTATGTTGATGAGCTATAACTAAGAAACTGTATTGAAATGCCTGAGCAGGACTTTGAAATAGGAAGACTAATGAGCAAGAAGAGAATGAATGACATGATGGCGAGGACAATATGTTTTGTTTCCTGCAAATGATGGAACTGCTATGTTCATGAACCAGCCTCAGGGACGAGAATGGGTGAGAATACAGGTATATCCACTTAATGATGCTTCACTTTATACCTCTCCATTGACCTGCTTTGTTCTGCCATTTGGTCTGATTTTGGGATCCTGCAGGCAAAATAACTACTGAAATCCCTCCTGGTAGACTGGAAAGTTGCATATCAAAACCAACAGGGAGAAGAAATAATGAAATGTAATAATGGAGGACCGTTTGCAGGGGGCACAGAACCATGCCTTTGATTCCAATATGATACAGACAGATATCCACTTTCTTGACAGTTGCTGTGAGGGATTACTCCAGGAAGCACTGACTGGATATAATGAGAGTGGAACCAGGCAAGAACCTCACTTCATACTGATATTCCAATTCAAGGTGAAAGCCTGCCCAGAGAAAGATGCACCAATAGTCACATGAGATTTAGCTCTAAAAAAAACAAATTCTCAGTCTCAAAAGTTCCTGGAGCAAAAAGAGAAAGATGGAAAGAGAAGCAGACAGTGTGTGTGTTTGTGTGTGTGTGTGTGTGTGTGTGTGTGTGTGAGAGAGAGAGAGAGAGAGAGAGAGAGAGAGAGAGAGAGAGAGAGAGAGAGAGCAATCAACTCCCTCTTGGCTGCTATAAATAACAAA
Source organism: Macquaria ambigua (assembly GCA_008360985.2). NCBI lineage: Eukaryota > Metazoa > Chordata > Actinopteri > Centrarchiformes > Percichthyidae > Macquaria > Macquaria ambigua. The sequence continues at coordinate 20,485 of VMKM01001552.1, read as the reverse complement.
AACAGGATATAACATCAACCTCTGCATGGGCACAAGACATATTAGGGCCAGACCGGCTCTGACTGTAGAGTTTATAATGCCCTTGTGCACTTAGCGGTATTACTGCTCATTGCATGAAAAGGTTTCAGCAGTCAGAATGTGTCTCTCTTTCAAAGCGCATGCACATTGTCCACCATTCACCATTTTATAATGTGATGGAAACTATCCAACACAACAATCAGATGTAAAATTTGTCATATAAGGTTTGCAGGTGTGGTCCTTTTGATTTTTATGTCAAAATAAATACTGTTTTAAAATGGGTCCTGTAGTTTTGAAATAAATCTCCGCTATCCTAAAGCACTCATTACAACCCCAAGTATAAAAGTTATGACAGTAAATAGACAGCAAAAGACAGTGAGAGAGGAAAGGTTGAGGGGAGAGCAAAGTGATCAGGATTCATCCTCTGGGAATCAGAACCAATTTCATGCTAATCTATAGGCCACAAATGTTGGACCGGCAACTGAGCAAACCAACAAACTCAGATCTTCCTGAGAAAGAGTACCAATAAAGCAATAAAAAAAACTTGATGATTTCTCAAAATCAAAAGTACTATTGCTGCAACATTAGAAAATATATATTTTTCTACATTGTATGACCGTACAGTCCACACTGTATTAGCTATACATACATCAGATGGATAAATAATTAAAGCTTAATAATTAAAAGTGTTTTTATGCTGAATGTAAAAAGTGTATTTTGGAGATGACACAACTGCTCTTCTGCACAAGTTAAACATGTTTCAACTTGAGCAAAAAGTTTGCACTTATATGAGGCTTTCTGACACAATTGTGAACACATTGGCGAATCTATGTCAAGGAGCACTGAAGCAGTTCTGGTGGCTCGTGGTGGAACTAGACCGTACTGACGCAATGCATGCTGGGTTTTACTGTCTTTTGTTTCATTTGTTTGCTTGTTTTACACCACGTGAAACATTCAAACCCAAGACAACAGGTGGCATGGATGCACCATTCCATTAAATATGTGATATTAAAAATGTTCGTCATAGCTCAGTGACATATGACATGTTAATTTAAAAAAAAGCTCACACACACACACACACACACACACACACACACACACTCCAGAATGTCCCAACTATCATACTCACTTGTCTACAGTTTATCAGCAGTTTCATTGGTTGAGCTAACAGTTCATAGTCATAGCATTTCACACAGTTTCAGAGTTGCAAAGAACCCTTATATGGCCTCTTTCACACATTCACGTGTGTGTGTGTGAGTATGTGTGTACACACTCCACCCACATTCCCTCAGTGTGGATTAGGACTTCTTCGAGCCAACATGCATTATACAAAAACAAGAGGGGACACTTCTTCTGCTGCTGCCCACACTTTAACGAGAAAAGAGAGAGAAGCTCCGTCCTGCCTCCTCCTTTATTCTTTTATCCCAGATTCAAATGAAGAAACAGCATATTTACCTTCCATTTATAGAGGGAGAAAGAGAGAGAAAGGAGATGGCCGAGTAAACACCACAAAGCAAAGAGGCTCTTATTTTTATTTTTCACTTTTCACTGTCTTTTGCACCATTTTTGTAGGATTAGAATAGCACAAACTAGAAGCCGTTTTTTAAAATGGAAATAGTAATCTCGTCTGGATGTTCCCATACAAAAATCTGATATATGGTCAGATATATGATTTACATATATGTCTATGTACAGTATGTAAGTCACATGTATGTACATATATACCACCTACGTTTCAAAATGTAGCAAAAATGGCCATTTTCATATATCACATATATATTTTTTACATATATACACGTGTAATATTGTACATATACTGTATATACTGTACATATATATGTACATATTAAAATGTACATACCTATATTAAGTAATGTGTATCCATATTTTCACAATACTTAGTATAAACATATTTAAATTCCGTATCTCAAATACATCTTTATATGTTGTTATGGGTATAGATCACACTGTATATTTAAATAACACATAATAGAAATACATTTATGCCTACATAAGTAACATCATATATGTACAAAATAAATATTTTTGCTATATATTGGCACATATCATTTAGTGTAGTTTAATTTGTGAAAAATTGATATTTGATCAAACTATTTCTAAAAATACAGTATATATAGTATACAGTATACTTGTAGAATCAGCAAGAAATTAAATTTATTAAATAAAATTACATTTTTAACTTAATTTATGAGCAAGAAGAAACAATAAATGAATGCTATTTAAGGAGAAGTAGTTCCTCCACAGCTACAGCTGTGTTTTTGTTTCTGTTGGTTCAGTTGACTTGTTCCCGCTGGATGAAAGAGCAGGACCCTGGTGTGGAGTTACCAAACCATCTGAAGCTGCCAGATGGCATAGTGGCACAGAGGAAGCTGAGGCCTGCTGCTTAGCTCTGCAGGGGCACGACAACCATCGCAGTGTATGTATGAGTGTGTGTGAGTGTGTGTGAGTGAGTGTGGAGTCGATACAGAAGATTAGCTGAAGCAGAATCCCTTGAAACCTTCTCATCATGTGCACGCAAACACACAATAACCTGCACCATGATCACATGCTCAGACGTTTTCTCTTTGAAAGCCTGTTCTCAATCTGGCAAACACTTTTGCTGCTGAGTGTACACACACACACACACACAGGCACAAACTAACACTTCATGTCCAAATCCACACAATCCTCATTCGTATGGGTTCTATTCTGTTGTTCATACCCGATCATCAATACACTGAATGGTTTCCTCCTTTTGAGAAGATTGCAAAAAAGGGTCCGTTTATTTTTTTTAACTTGAACATCAGCAAAATAAAAGAAATATCAGTTATCAAATCCTCTGGCAGATTCTCTGGCAGAGCCTGAGATACACTGGATGAACGTGAACACAACATTCACATACAACTGAATGCTAATAGATGAGGAGGCTGGGCAGGTGGGGTATGATAATAGACATGTTTGATTGGATGGTTTATGAACGATTTCTGTGCTGAGCTTTACTCTAAATAATACCAGTATCAGCTATTGAATTGCCATATTGTATTCCCATTGTATTGCTGCAGGTCTCAGGTCTGTGTGTCAATACGCCGAATATCCAAGATCCAAGTTGACTCTATTAGCTCTGATCATGTGGCGCGCCATCATCATCACAGGAGAAATATGTGTTTTTTGCCACTGCTCGTGAATTGGTGGTGCATCACACGGCTGCCAGTGAGTGTCCATCCACGGTTTTATGCACATTTTCAATTTGCACAAAAAAACATAGGAAATTCGAAAAAAAAAAAAAAAAAAAAAAAAAATATAGGCTTGGCTGAGGCGGAAAAGTTGGTGTATTGATAAAAACAAAATGCAACAAATTGAATAAATGCTGACATATATGGAGTGACGCCTGCGAGCTAGTTCAGGCAGTCAACTCGAGCTGCATTGCTACACATGTGACATACGTCACTCTCCACAACCATCTACCAAACACACCCTCCCAATTTGGCGGTCTATTTAAACTGCAAAGATTTCCCATCTCTCCCTCTGCCTGTCAGCGCCACTGCTGCCCTGCATCAGTATTGCCGCTTGTTATTTCAGCCCCACCACCACCCCAGCATCCACCTGCAGGCTCCGACTAGGGGGTTTAAGATATGTGCTCATCACTCCCCGCAGATATGTTTACATAGAGATATTGGGGAATGATGAGGTCGGAGCCTAGACGCCAAACTCGAACTATGTTCTGCTGCTGTAATAAACATTTCAAACGTGAGTTGTCTGACTGAAATGAAGCATGTGAGTTAAAGTGAAGAGCTGAAAACATCAGATCTGTGTGGAGCGATGAGGAGGCTGTGACCTTCCTCACATTAACACATGAAACTAACAGAAATGTCATATCTCCATCATGTTCTCCACATGGTTTTCCATCGTTTGAGCTTTGACCGGAGTTCTTTGAATGACGTCGTCTCGTTGTGTCCTCTTCTTCTGCCATGGTTTAATGGCAGCGACTGGAGAATTAGCTCCACCAGCTGTTTATCTCCATCAACCAATGAACTCATTTACACATAACAGTAGTGGCAGGAAATGTAGATTTTCTTTTCATTTTCTTCTGCAAATTCTCTGCAAATTTGGATAGAAACGTGACTTGTGTTGTTGTTCTCTTACTATATAAATGATTTGAGTCTGTTTGGGATGTCTTGTTACAACAAAAATGAAAATAAGAAAATGTATGCACATCGAGTTTGGGTACTTTTTTCATAAAAGAGCATTGTGTCAGTACAGGTGAAAGGTGAAGGGAAAGTGGGGGAGAAAAAAACAGAGACAGCATCATCCAGCAGGTGGTGAACCGAAGAGCAATGGGGTTATCAAAGAGGAGAGGATTTAAAAGATCTATCAGATTCCTCAGGGGAGGTATTATGTAAAGCCAGAGATCACTTTCTTAGAAGGAGAGCCTTGTGGACAGTGCTGTTCCACGGATTTTCCTTTGAAGCTTATCTGTTTCCATCAACTTTTTGTTTTTACTTTTATTTTTAGAGCTTTGTCTCCCATCGCACACCTACAAAAGCTGTCACCACTGTATTCATATCAACTTTACTCAGATGAAATGATAAAACAGGAGTAAACAACACTCATTTCAGTGGCCAATTATATGTGTACTGAATAAATCATTAAGTTGCTCTGAGAAAGAAAGGGAGAGCATTCATTGTCTGGTGTTTTCAAGCTCCATTCAGCTTGTTAATTCAAACAAAAACCACTGCTGATGCCCAGAGGCAGTTCAGTTCTACTGTTGACTGTCTTATTAGTCTCATTACAATGACACACCAAAGAGAAATGGGCTAAATAGCAGTTCCATTCATATTTCTAGATTCACAAATGGTGTCTTGGCTACAATTTGCAACACAGCGGTGGGATTTTTAATGCTTGCATAACGACAGGCAACAAATTTCACACAACCTACTGTGACTCCATATTGAACCCGGGGAGTTGGCATCAGTGTGCGCTGTCATAAACCTCCATCAAAACATGATGATAAGAAAATCTAATTTTTAGTGCCATTTAGGGTTTAGCTGCCCAAATACATGCAAGCTGCTGGGTTGATACGATGTTATGAAAATCTAAGGGTGGACACTAATATATAGATGTCATCTGTAGGCATGAAAAGACACAAAAGACATCATCTGAAGACCTACACATGTCATCTTTTAGTAAAAGGATGTCTAAAGATATCTTAAGACCTTACGTTATCATTAAAAAAACAAAAGACGCCATCTTTAGATCTACATGTCTCTTTAAAGGATTATTTTCTGGGCATTTTCGCATTTATAAATTATAGTATACAGAAGAGAAGCAGACAGGAAATATGAGGAGAGAAAGACAGGGATGACATGCAGCAAAGGTCCCCAGACAGAAAACCTACGGATAACATCTGAAGACGTCATCTTTGGGTCAACAGATATCGAGAGGCTGATAGAAGTCATCTAAGGACCCAAAGACGTCATATATATAAACCCAAAGATGTGTTATGTTATAAAGTCCTAAAGTCATCATCTTTATGTCTGCAGTTGTCTAAAGGCCAAAAGGTATCATCTAAAGACCCAAACATGTCATCTTTAGGTCTATAAATGCCTAAAGGTCTAATAAAGTAATCTAAAGACCCATAAATGTGACAGACATCATCTTTAGGGCCGTAGGCATCTACCAGCCTAGTCTAAAGATGTCAATAGGTCTACTGATGGGACCTAAAGACCATCAAAAGACCCAAATACCTCATACAGTACATCAAATAAGAAAGATGTTTAGGACCCAAAGATTTCATTTAAGGTCCCAAGATGTCATCCAAAGACCTTTCTTTAGGTCTATGGTAATCTAAAGGCTCAAAGATGTAATGTAAAGATCTAAAGATGTCCCCTTTAGATATCTAAAGGCGAGATGTCTAACACCTAAATCTGACATCTTTAGGACACCTGGCATTAATATGCACTCTGTATCTGGATATCCTATCTGCAGATTGCATTGTGATCAGATCTCACTCAGGTGTAAATACAAAAAAACAAAAACAAAAACCCAAGCAAGTTGAAAGGTCACCTAACTCCGCCTCTTCCTGCTAGCTATAGCAAACCTGGCAAATGCTACAAGTAGCAGGCAAGTTTGTCCAACATCCTTGCCTTATTAATTTGTATATTGATATCTAATCACATGCAGGCAGAATTGAGATAATGAGAATGTATACAGATACAGATCACACGCCAGTATTGTATGTAAGACGCCATCTTCAGATAAAGTCATCCACACTTCCTATTTTGGTCTAAATGCTGATGTTTGGATATAAAGCTATAAAGGAGTGTGTGCGAAATACTCTATGACAATCGGGGGGTCTCGTGGCATGACTGGTAAAAAAAAATATGTGTATGTATGTATGTATGTATATATACAAATAGTGCATATCAGCCATGCACTATTTTTCATTCTCAGCGGAAAAAAATAAATGTTATTAAATACGTTCTCAGGAGGTGACCTGCTCCAATTACAGGCAAAAAATGTCAGAGCACACAACGAGGAACTAAATGAATGTTAACAAATAAATAGATAAATAATCAAAAGCAGGCAGAAGCTCCATGTTTTCAGTAAATAATTTCCACTTGTGTTTCCTGCTCAGACAAACTCAATTGACATGCACTCACACCTCTCCAAAACTATGCGTAATATTAAACACAGCTGGCACAGCGTGGATACCTTCATTAACTTCATTAACTACCTTGTGAGCTTTTCTGACACCGGTGAGCTGTTCTGAAAGTCGCATCTTCTGTGTTGCTCACCTTTCAATATTTAAACATGAAAATACATTTTACAATAAAGATAAATAGTAAATAATTAGCTTAATTATGAGACCCCCTCAAAATTTGATTTTGCCGTCTTCGGGGGGTGGTGGAAGTCAAGTTTAACCAATGTTAAAGCCAAACTCTGTGATAGCTAGTTCATGATTTTTGACCTACAAAAAGCCAGACAAAAACAGCAGCCTCAGTGCAGTGGCTCAGCAGGCCTTTCTCTTTCAGTGCTATGAGATTAACCGCTGGAACTAATACTGGATCCATTAGCACCTGACTCACTAAGAGCTGTGGATTGCTGTCACATAATCACTGGCAGAGAGAGAGAGAGAGAGAGAGAGAGAGAGAGAGAGAGAGAGAGAGAGAGAGGCTAAATGGCTGGCTGAGTTTGGATGTTTTCATTATTTTCTGTGATGCAACTGAATTTAGCTCACCCAGACTAAATATACTTTGGCCAGAAAGCAATCATACAATGAATTTAGTCTGTAAAGAGAGCAAAACAATCTCCTGAGGCGAGAGGCTGACTTTTTCGGTTGAAGCAACATGTATCACTGTCCCACAGCAAAACCCATCCAAGCATTGAAGAATAGTTCCTCCGTCAGAGAGTAACAGGAAGCCAAAGCAATCTCAGCAGCTGACAAGACCTCCAATGTCTACGAGCAGGACACAGCAGAGACACGCTTCCTTTATAGTTGAGCAATCCCCTGAAACCTTTGACACAAGCGTCTACAGAGGATGAATTATCATACATAATAAGCATCCACTTTTCAATTCCCCTTTTTACCACACCTCATTTAGCTTTAACGTTAGACAACTCAGTCACCATAATGCCTCAGATGTGCAGCCGTCATCTTGAAGTCTACATTCTTCTAAAGGTCAAAAGACGTCATCTAAGGACCTAAATGCATCAGCTATACCCAAAGACCCACAGATGTCATGTGTAGGTCTACAGATGTTTAAAGACCGTAAAAAGTAATCTGGGGACCTAAAGATTTTGTTTTTAGAGGTCACCTGATGATGTGACGACGTCATCTGAAGATCATCAGGTCATTTTAGGGTATAAAGACGTCTAAACACAAACAGCAGCGTCTTTAGGTCCACAGCGGTGATATCTAGAGACCCAACGGAACAGTTTTTGACATATTTGACTGGTAAGACTGCTGAAAGGAACTACAGTGTTTATATGTACCAGCGTCTGACTTTTAATCACTTCTCATTTAGTTACTACAAACTGTAAAAATCCAGAGAGCCTTAGCAGTTCCTTAACAAAGTACAGCTCAGTATAAACTCACAGCTCCTTTATACAACAATGCAATAACTGTAGGAAAGTGAACAACAGCCTCTTGGGGGGAAGAGAGCTGCAGAGCTGAACAGTCTGGCAGGCCACTGTGATGTCTGAGGAGCTGGGAACAGTCAGTCATCTGTGAGAAGTGTCCCTGTGGTCTGATAGTTTTCATACACTCACAGGGCTAGTGACGTGCCTTGGCAATTTCAATTCACCAATCCATCAGTTGTGAAAGTAAGCTTAGTTGTAAGCTTATAACTTATCATTTATTAATATGTTAATCACCTGTTCATAATCATTTGTTTGTATACGTATTAATATTTAGTAATTATATGCTTGTGTATTGACTTTAATTAGTTAATAGTTCCAGTTTTATTCTTGTCTCCAGTCTTAAACTCTTACCTAGTTTCATGTCTTCAGGTTTCTATGTGTGTATGCTGAGCAACGTGACTCTTGTATAAAAAGGTCAAAAAGGTCAGCTATATGGTGGAATACAGGTCCTTATATGGAAACGTTTTCTGCTCGGCAGACTGTAACTAGAGGATTCTGTTATGGGTTGGAAAGTTCCTATAGGTCCAAGCTTATATAACATGTACACTGGCCAATGGAAATAAGTTTCTTTGTCTCTAAAGTACTATAAAAGCTGTATTCTTGTATCTTCTCTTTGAGATAGCTGATGACTTCTGATTATCTGTCTCCTGTTGTACAATACATCTTGACCTGGAAGTGTTTCTTGTGTTTTGTTCAGCTTAAGAGCATAGGCAGGTTTTCCACGACACAGTCAATTTGCATTTCCTTACCCACAAGCGTTGCTTTCTGCTGCCTAAGGCATTGGAGGCAGTTCCCCTATTAGCAAAATAAATGTTTTGACATTAGCTTTCATGGGGCCTGATGATGTTCGAAAGTGGAGGCTGGGAATTGTTTTTTCTGAAGAAATCAAAAACAATACACCCACTATTTGACACTTCTTTGTCGCTGTTGCAACTGCATCTGTAAAGAGACACTGAAAAATCGCCTTTCTCTCTTTCACAGTGATGCTGCATGGATACAGTGCCAAACCCATGTAGCATCCTGCATCGTGGGTATTGTGAGGAACTCCCACTAGTCGACAACTTTTATCGACTACAAAGCTAAACAAAGAAAATCCATGAGGTAGATTTGAAGAGTTCTGTGAGCAGTGATTAAATCCTGCTGAAGCCCACTGCTTTTCTCAGCCACAAACACACTCAAGTGTGTGTGCACGCTCTCCCTCTTCACACACAAACGCATATTTCGAATAATTTCAGACACCCTCGAAACACATACATGGCTATCGACCATGAAGAAGCTCTCATTGCCCTAGTGTTAAAGCCGCACTCCAGATTAAGAGAGCGTGGGCAGGGCTTATGAAGCCTCCTTATCAGCTAGATAAGGTGCTCTCCGAGCTCTCCCCCACATCATCAGTGCAATGCTCATTAAATCTATTAGCATAACAACCAATAGCCAGTGGTTATAACTCCCCTGCACAAACACCAAGACTAGAGCCTCAGCTCGCAGCAGTTCATCAAGCAACACTTCAAGACGTGTTTCTGGATGAGTGGAAAATGTATTTTTATCTGTTTGTACATGTATTTACCTGCAGCATGTAACAATTTAACACAAGGAAAATAATCATCCTGCAATACTGCAATAATTTGAAGGGCCGAAGGGTGCACAGACTCCAGAAACATGTCACAGATGAAGAGTTCCATTCCAAAATACATTATCCTGCCGGGCCGCTGATCAGCATTTACAGGCCTCCTGCAGTGGAGCAGCTGTACAGTAGAGCAAAGCTACAGGTCAAATAGAAATTTTAGAAGACTTTTCATTTTAATTTGAAATAACTCCTCAGGGATTTTTGATTAAATTTCAAATCTGATTTAATCTCAACAGAATTTATTCTGCTTGTTTTGAGAGGTTATGCTCTTTTGTGGCAGGATTGGTAAAGCACGCATCAGTTAGCTTTACTCACATCTCACCCAGATGCCTCAAATGAACATGTCTTCCAAGCTAAACAAAATAATATATAACCCTGGAAAGCCCTGCATGGTTAAAAAAAAAGTACAAACTACTTGGTTAAGGTTGAGGCTGAAACAAAGTAGTTCAAACAAAGTGTTGCCCAATGATGATGCAAAGCGTTTGTATCTGGTCCGAATGACCTCACTCAAACTTGGGGCGAGATGTTATAAATTGTACAAATGGCTATAATGGCTCACACTTTCAGACAGTCTCCTCAAAGGCAAATAGTTACATACACCAAAAGTGATGGAAGTGTGAAGAGAAGAAAAAGGGAGTTTTCAGATCCTTGCTGCACACCATCAAAAGTCAAAACATCGTCTGAGGCAGCCCCAACCCAGTTCCAACCGAAAAGTGACGGGGAGAGGGGGCTTCAGACACTGTATGACAATCCAAATACTTTGTTTGAAGCATACAAATGCCTTTAGGGGTAAAATCATGGTCACGGTCAGGAGAAACCACTCGCGGTTCTTTTCCCCACTCTGCTATCTTTATGTGCCCGATCTATTGTTGCTGGAGCAGCTCGTGTCTCAGAATCCTGAAATTTACTGGTGGATGTGTATAAATGGCTATTGACTTAAAATGTAATTTTAATGAGGCAGAGAGAGAGCGAGAGAGAGAGAGAGAGAGAGAGAGAGAAGGAGAAAAGAGGGGGAGGTAGGGAGATGGGTTAGAGGTTAACCCCCCCACCATTCTCTCTGTGATCGCCTACTGTGTTATGATGCAACCGAATCAACAACATAGTTGTCCTCCTTCACATATTTTCTGTTTCTGTTGTTAGACAAGGAATGAGTGTGAAATCTGATCACGGTTCATAAAAACTATGTTACTGATAAAATCATTGTTTTATGATCACGACATCATCAGGCAAAATAAACAAAAATACAGGTAAATGACAGAAGCTGTGCTGTGAGATCGGCCGTACTGACATTTAAAATGCGTGATGGCAGAGAAAAGGTTGTGGCAAACATATATTTCTGCTTGTAAAACATGAATAATGTTAGTACAGCAACTGTAAACCATATTATAAATGTGGCTGCTGAAGAACAGACGCTTCTGATATATTCCCAGTGGGAACACCGAGACGGAGCCGCGACAGAGCCGGATGCTGTGTACATTCAGCACAACACGAGTTTCACACAATTCCACCTCTGCTCCTGACAAAGGTGGAAGAGTCAGAATTCACAATTTCATAATTCATCATTTTTTAGGCCTTTGAACAAACCACTGATGCTGTCATTTTTTTCGCCTCCGAATGAATACTGTTCACAAACACTCAAATAAGCACTTAACTGGTACCTGAATGAGGGCTATTTGCCATCTTGAAATCCTCCCAATTTTGAAACTGTTTCCACACCTTTACTGCAGCTCCTTTCTAATCCTGAGTTGTCCTTGTTCCTTCGATGTAACTCTTAGATGATACTTTTCTGGGTCAACTCTCTGATCAAAGATAGAAAAGAAGCAAGGCCTCCAAACACTGCCCCAGTGTTCATCTCGACCTGCCACAAGTCCCCACTGAAAGGGCAAGTTTTAATAATAGCTCTGTGCGGTTGCTTTGTTATCATCCCTTTCAGGAGGGCCGCACCTGAGGCCACAAAAGACGTCTCATATTCTGCTGGGGCATTCTTCTCACATAGCTACTAATGAAACACCAGTGTGTGTAGAGGCTTAAAGAGCTATTTTATCCAGGAATCAACTCAGCCCTGCCTGCTCAGTGAGGTGAGACCCATCTGCTGCCACCTGGATTAACTTTCTTTCTCATTCTTGCTGCAGAAATCCCCAAATGCAACCTCAAATGTGATATTTAATGCAATTCGGCCCCTTTTTTGTAACAGATCAGAGATTTAGATGATGATGTTGGAGATAGAGGCAGGTGCTTTTTATACTTTTGTGCACCTGTGGGTTTTTTCAAATGCTTGTGAATGACTGTATTCGTGCAAGTGAAGTTATGAGTTTATAGTTGTGGGTGCAAACCCACTTGACTTCATCTGATAACGGATTAGCAGGACAGAGCAAGTAGGAGGTGACAAGAAGCTGCAGCCAATGTCCCTGGAAGCTCGAGTGAGGAAGAACACACATTGTTCAGTGATGTTTGTGTTCATGTCATATCGACCTCACTCTGTTTCCAACTGTGACAGTGAGGAAGAGAAGAAAGGACAAAGTAACTGCAAATGACTGGGCCATCCATCAAGTGCTGCCTTCCTTTTATTCTTTTTGTTTTTAGTGTTCCATGAAACTTTCAGCGTCTTTTACAGGCCTGGTCCAAAGACTGTTTATAAAGATGAACAACGTATCTCCACTTCCTCCCACTGTACATAAATGATGCCAAAATACCCCGGATACGGGTGCTGCCATCTTGCTCTGGTGACATCATTTTGAGCCAGAGTCTGTGCAGTAGTGAGCCGCGGCTCGAGGTCCCGCCCATACACCCGCCTGCACCAATCGCAAGCACACCACAGGTTGTCCCTCATCATGACATCAATCCCCTTTTGATAGCATCAAATAACTAATTAAAACCAAACTTATCAGAAAACACTTGAACATACGGACATCAGCATGATAAGAACTACCTAAAATGACAGAAAACATCTTATTTTTCTTGTCCAACCATAATCATATGTGTTAACCTACATATGACTAATAAAGCTGAAAACTGAAATCATCCATTAACATGGAGGAGGCAGGGTTTATGACCTATACTGCAGCCAGCCACCAGGGGGCGATCCAGATGATTTGGCTTCACTTTTGGGGAGCTGTCATGTCGTCCATCTTTATATACAGTCTATGGCATGGACACACCAGACAGGCGTGCACATCCTGGTGAAATAGATGGTGCTAGATGCTTGTGGACAGAAGTGACTGCTCACAGGGCTAGTCAGCAAGTAAACTGTCAACACACTAGCAAGCTGGGAACATGATAGTACTAGTCAGTCACAATAGCTCTCCATGCTAGCTGTCTGCTGGCTCGCTTGACAATAACTTAATACAGTTAATTCAAGAGATGTATTTGTAGGCTATGATAGTTTCCTTTGTTTTGAACTGTCCCTGGCTCTTCCCTCAAAGGTCAGCACTGTCAAGACAGTTTGCTATTGGTCAAACGTGCAAAGTAGCAATTAAGAGTTAACAAAAGCTGAACTCGATGCAAAACATTAGTGATACTCCATTTAAATAATGCTGCTGTGACGTAATCTTAAGTATGTTGGTTGGTCTGTCCATCTATCCAACTGTTTGGAGCAAAACATCTGGACAACTTTAAACCAGATTACCAAGACATTTGCTATGGATGTCTATGCTCCCCAGAGGATGAACCCTTTCCATTTTGAACACTCCATGAAGCGTCTTGTTCTGCCAAAATCAAGACAAAATTCTACCTTTGCACACAAGTTATCAAATAAACTAACTGGCAGACTCAGCATATTCCTGCTCCCAAGGACATAAACATTTTAATTTTAATGAATAATTCTGTTTCTGTAATTGTACTGGAAGTGGACTTGGCTTATATTGGAAGTTGATAGAAATTCTGCTAGTCTTATCTGCTTAACTTTCTGCCATTTATACTCTGCATACGTATCTTATATGTTTTGCTGCCAACAAAACAATGTAACCATGTATCTGAATTAATCTAATACTAAAATATGATGTGTATTTGAAACCTCCTTTCAAAAACATGATTTAAAAAGTAAGCCTAAACTGAGTCTAAATAAAAGCTGTATAACTGTTAATGGTATCAGTGGAAGTTAAAGGTGGTACTAGAAACCCTCCCTTGACCCATTAGCGTGCACTTTTGAGATGGTCCCTAACTTCAGCTCCTCAGTTAGGCTTTGGACCGTGGAATAAGGACATATTGATGTAAAAAGAAAAAAATCCCTTTTCAACACACCATCATTGCCTGAATATCATTATCCCTGTCCTGGAAAACCCACGTAGAAGTACAGTGTGAACTGTGTGTGTGCGTGCGTGTGTCAGCATCTCAGCTTTTTCAAATGTAACAGTGAGCAAAACAAGACGTTACACTGAAAGACAGGTTCATCAATAAAACGCTGCATTGCTTCTCGTTGGGAGCTGCCCGCTGTCATTTCTGCTTTCTGACCCAGGATCTAATGTGACATGTTCACAATGACAATATGCAATAAACACACACACACACACACACACACATACAAATACACATGCATGGCTGCACACACAAACGGGTCACATTACAGTTCAACCACTACAGGATTTTGAATGTCAGTGCCAGTCATTTTGAACGAAAGCTGTTGATGGCTGATACTTTGTGTGCCACATTTATCATTTTACGTTATAAAAATTCCTAAAAACAAATGTTTACAAACATTAGATCATCATAATTGAACACTGATCAACATATTTAATTAGAACCAGATCAGGTTTCCAATAGACAATAAGTGTGATATTGACAAATTCTCTAGTAAATATGAAGTTAAACAAACTGCTGGTATTGATCATATCCACGTGAACCACAATGACTGTACCACTTTCCTTTCTTAATGAAAAGACAACATCAATAAATTGATACAGTGATCTTCCAATGCTTCACACACACATTTTTCAATGCACCTTACTTTGTTTGGCGACACCTGAAGTTGCTCACTGTCCTCCCAGATCCATATTCTTCATATATGTTTACAATCTATTTATAATTTTGTCATCGTGATTGTCCATACTGTAATTTTACTATGTTGGTCTATTCTGTACACAGCATCTATTTCCTGTCTGTCTGTCCTGGGTGAGAGATCCCTCCTCTGTTGCTCTTCCTGAGCTTTCTTCCATTTTTTCCCTGTTGAAGATTTTTTCCTTATCGAGGGTCTAAGAACTGAGGGTGTCATATGCTGTACATATTGTAAAACCCCTTGAGGCAAATTTGTGATTTGTGATATTGTGCTATATAAATAAAAAGATATTTCAGCAATTCAAACAGGTTGCGGTTAACAACGGCTGTTTCTACTGGTTGGAGAAAGAATCCACTGATCAGCTTTGGAGGCAGGATTAAGAAGGGGGACATCATTTTCCTACATAGCCAGCTAGCTAACTAGCTACATCCATGAAAAATAGAAGCTGAAAAACTGCTACAATATAGCAACAAGCATGTGTGAGATGGACGCAGCTTTAGTCAACGGAAAATAGCGTATAGACAGGACGGATATGTCGTTCGATTGTTAAGGGCAAAACAAAACAACCCCCGTCAAACAGAAATGCTCCAACATGAACACGATGTCAAGCTGAATGAATGAAGAGGCACCAATTGCCAATTATTTATGATTGTCAGGCTAACCCAAGCTAACAAAAAGACCTACATTAGCCCCCTAGAGGTTGCAATATTCATATACACCGCAATAGGATATTTTTGTACAAACAACATAATTAATGATTTTGCTATGGAGCTTTACCAGTGATGAAGCTAAATATGTAAAGTTTGTCCTGAGGGTGGTTCTAAAGGAAACTTTATGGAATGGAGAGCATGAGTGGGTTCAGTAAATTTACTGATTTACTGATTTTGGTGTAGTAGATGTGTCGATGTCTCACTCTGGACAGACGTATTGGACAGATGGACAGACCCAGCAGCATCTCCATCCTTAGTTCCTGCTACTAGTGAGCCAAAGACAGGATTTTAAGGATGCCACATAAATGTTGGCTTTTGTCACTGGTAAATGTGCGTACTGAACTGTTTGCCTGTGATATGACAGTCAGCAAAGACGATAACTGCTATTCATTTGGGATCACAAAAGAAACTGTCACTTGTCATTGTCATTTGCAAAGTAAGTCTGTTGTCAAACATGACAAGTTCCCAGGCTGATAAATGATAAATACGCATTAAGAACAAGAATTTCTTAACACAAATACAATTATTACATTTGATTGGATTTTTGCCGGTTATATTGTTAACTCATTACATTACAACAGTTATAAATCTTCTGAATACAGCTGGAAGCAAAACCTTACTTCTGTCCTACACTAAGTGTGGCTACTCTCCACTTCATATTTCATGAGGATGCATTCAGACTGATGCACAAAGTGCCTTTCAATAATTTGGACCTTGCGTCAGAAAGGCATAAAAGCGTACTCTCATGTGCTGAGAGAGGAGGAGAGGAGGGATAAGACATTCAAACATTCTTTTATTCTCAATGCAAAAACATGAAATAATAGAGATGCTTTGAGTTAGACATGATTGGGTCTATTTGTACTCTTTTTCTGGCATAGAGCCAAAGTTAGATATGATTGCGGGGACAGAAAGATAGATATTATCACTGTGACTGATAGACTGTGTTTTGGACTCTTTTTCAGCTTTTCAGTAAAGTCATCCACTTCTTATATTACTTAATTTCTTTTTTTTTTTTTTTACAATTTGATTCATTAATCCAAAGCTTTCAGTAATGACAGTGGTGGTGTCACTCCATCCTTGATCTCTCCATCTTTCTGTCCATCTATCCAACACAACATGTCAAAATGACCAACTAAATATGACATTTCCAATTACTTTTAACAGCTACCCATAGTTTCCCTATTTCTATGTTGATTGGGCAGGAGAGCATCGTTTTTTAATGCCTTCCTAAACAAATTATCAATACAAACATTATTCCAATGACTGTTTACTGATCTGCCATCACTATAGTTAAGGTTTGGTTAGGTTTAGGCACAATAACTATTTGGTAAGGGTTAGGAGATTGTGGTTTGGGTTAAAAACAACTTTGTTAATTTTCTTAGCATATTCTTGTTCATATGGTGATAAACCCTTTTGATTTTAATGACCTTGCGATGTGAACTGAGTATCAACCAAGCCAGGTATTGGCCTTGAGAAACCAGCATCCTCTAATTCAGGATATTGAAACATGACTCAGAATATTATGCAGCCAGTTCCCAGTGATATCACGTTGATGCGCTTTCTTACCCCCTATCTCCACTGTAGCTTTAATATCAAACGGCAGCAGATTTCCTTGACAGTGGCAGGTGATTCAACTCCTGCCCCAAGGGCCTGTTGGCAAAATCCCTAGGATGCATCCAAAAAAGTCATTATCATTCCTGTCAAAAAGCCTCAACCTGCAACCTGAGCCTTATTAAAGAGATTGTAGAATTACATTCATGGCAGGGGGAACAGCTCCTGACTGACGAATGGCATGAAAGCAAGCTCATCAAACACAGGCAGTATCCCATGTGGTCTGTCAGTACGATATAACACTTAATATCTTCTTTATGATCTGTAACATAGTTTACAGATTGCGCCATAGCTACATACTCTGCTAAGGGGGTTTAGCAATAAATGTAATGGAACTGTATGGTATATAGAGGGAAGGTGGGAAGTGAATTTCCACAAATGGCCTTATAGCTGATCAATATTACTGCAGGCAAGCTGGTCAGTTGCCTGTGGAGGGGTTCCTCATAAAATCAGGCAGGTGGGGTTAGGTTCACAAGCACTCTAACAGCTCCTTACTGTAATGATACTGGCTCATTTATTCCACTAATAATGCATTAACAGCAATACTTTATTCAACACTTACTATCATTTCAAGTATATGTCTGGTGATTTTCTATATTTGTCTTATTGTCAACAAATCCAATGAAAGACCCAAACCAACAGTGAATGTATCTACTAACAAGTATTGTGTGTATCAGGGCCTGATATATCTTCTTCCCCTGTGCCATAGAGCTCTATTGTTTTCCAAAAACTATTAAAACACATCAATTAGCCTCACTGTTGCACTGGCTGACATGTTCCTTCATCACCATGAACACACACACTGTAGTTTATTTGGACTCAATCCCACACACACCGTCCTGCTGCCCCAAATACTCACTAGAGCACCAAAAGTGGATTCATCCGCAGCTGAAAATAGTCCCCAACAAATGCACTATTTCCTCCTGTTTGTTTGATGAGAAAATTACTGAGTCTTGTTTGACTATGAAACTTTATATTTATGAGCTGTTTTTAAAGATTTGAGTCTTCGGCAGGAACCAATGGGCTTGGGGTTGAGTGCCACAGACAGGAAGTCAGAAAGTATTGTGATGGACCCTATTCAAAATGACATGTATGTCGACCTCTGGGGGCAGCAAACACGACTCTTTAAGAAATGCCACAGAAGGAGATCAACTTGAGTATCTGTTTACAGTGCAGTCAGACAAACTGAGGGCTGATAATATATGTCATTTTTGTCAATTTTTTTTCACTAAAAGATCAGCTGTTGTATATATGTGAAATGTACATATGCACCAACCTTCGTCTTTTGCATCTTGTCCAGTACGTGCATGCATAATTTCCTGTGAATTCACAATTTCGATATTCGAATTTCGAATTCGAGTCCCATGCAGCAAAGGTGGACTCCACCAGCAACAATGAAACCTATTATACTGAGAGGAAATGCCAGCCATAAATAATATAATAATAGTATTATAACTTTAAAAAGTTTAAAGTAACCATAAAAACTACCATTAAAGTTTATGTTAAGGGTTTCCTAAAGAAATAAATTCTACAATTTGTAATCAATCAAGATACATCACATCTGTCATGTTATTGGTGGACCAGGCCAGTTTGGTGAACCTCTGAGGTTAACTAAAGGTGTTAAAGTAAGCTCAGAGAGAAGCTGACACCGCTACAAGCCTGCACACCCCAGCGTGGAGCGGCAGTGTACGCATTAGAGCTCTATTGTATGGCTTTGTGAAAGTCTGATTATAGCGCTTGGCACTGCTTCTCCGGCTGCTCTGCTCCTGTGAGCCAAGGTGATCCAACACTAATGACTCGCTCTATGGTTACTGGGGCTTGGGGGAATGCTGGCAAGGATGGGAAGGAGGAGGAGAAGGGGTGGAGGAGTTGGTAAGCCCTGATGGGGAGTTGTCAAAGATAGATGGCTTCATTTTGCCTGCTTTTCCTTTCATTTTCCCTCTGTTCTCCCTCCTCGCTGTCTCAGCTCATCCTTTCTCTGATCCCATCTCTGTCGGTGAGGCTGACGAAGCCAAAATGGGACTTTGGCAACTGTACTTCAGCGGGAGCTTGTTAGTGCGCTGCCTTCCAGGTGATCACCTTTAAAACAGGGTTGGGTGATGTCTTTGAAAGTGATCAGTAATTAACAGCTTGAGCCCCACGAAGGAAAAACAAAAAGACATTTAATTTCAAAGAGTCACATCCAGTCCAGAACTCCAAGCTTCAGTCGACACGAGCCACCTACAAATTTCAGCAGGAGCCTCTTTTGAAAGAACTATCAGCCGGCACCATAGAGAGCAGTGAATATTCATATCAGCATAATGTAGCGAGTGACAAAGCCAAGAAGGTGGCGGTGCAGGTCTGACAAAAACTGGAAACAAGTAAACAGAAGGAAAAGACAGAGCTGAATTTGTTTTCATGAGAGATGAGTAAGACGAGTTGGGAGGCTGAAGCGAGTAGAAACCTCTGACGAGCACAAGGAGCTCCTCATCCTGAGCTGGCCTACTTCTCCAAAGCCGCATGCAAGTAAAGTGTAATTTCTGGACTGCTTGCTTATCTTACCTTTCTCTGGGCTCAGGCTGCGAATATTGCTGGAATCGTCCATTGGTGTATTCCCAAAAGAGACAGAGCTCCATGTGCTGCTAAAACAGGGATGGAGGGGCTGGCTTCACCCAAACTACCATCTGGAGGGCTGCTACAGTCACAGGCATGCCTCGCCCTGTGGGTGTCATCAGCCGAGGTGACAGAAAATGCTTTTGGGGGAACTTACCTATCCTCTCCTCTTTCTATTCTACCTTTCTTGAACAGTCTTTCTTCTCTCCTCATTTTCTGTCTTCATGAAAGCCCATCCTCTCTGTCTCTATGTGCTAGTGTGGCCGGTAGCAGCAAAGACAATAGTGTGGTCTTGCACACTTCGTCTTTTTCTTCTTCTGCCTCTACTGTACAGACTGTAGGGAGGGGGGGTTGCCTGGAGAGCTTTGGGAGCACACTCAACCACTCACGGCTCTTGTACGAGAGGGGGAAGCGCTCAGTTCAAAGCCGATCACCTGGGAGAATGAGCGCTATTAGATGGAGGGGGGAGGGAGGGAGCAGTGGGAAAAGAAGAGAGAGAGAAAGGGGGAGGGAAAACTGAAAGGGAGGAGGAGCAGGAGGAGAAAGCGGTGGGAGGAAATGGACTGAAATGCATCTGCTGAGATAAAGGGGAGGAGAGTGAAGAGAAAGAGGGTAGAGAGGGATGCGAGAGGAGCGATGGAGGCAAGGTGGCTGTGATTTGAAAGTAGCAAAGAGCAGCAGCGTGTGGCGCACATGTTTTATTCAACGCGGAGCTGCTGAGAGAGAGGACCAGCCAGGCATGAATGGGTTTGTCCCAGCAGTCAGCCAAGAAAGGGAGAGACAGATGGGGGGGGGGGGGGG